>CAMOHE010045150.1:0-98043 GCA_946598075.1 Artocarpus hirsutus | reverse complement strand
GTATCACATTAATAATTCAAGTGTGAAATAATTAATTCAGAATTTAATAATTCTAAACTAAATATGTATAATTCATTCTATGCATAAATCCAATATAGTGTTACAGATGTGGCATTGGGGACCTATGGACCTATAACCCAAGCTCCAATAAATTTGACAATTAATCAAACTCTTTAATTAATGTGTCAAATTTACTAGTTTCAATGTTACTCCACTAAAAACCTGAAACTGAACTCTTGACGTTATAGTAAAATTACTCAAAGAAAATTAGCGAATAGTCCATTGATATAATCATTACATATAAGTCAGTCCTCCATAAATAGTTCATAATAAGAGCTAGGTTCAATTTTCGTTTACCTCTCTTATCATATCTTTATCCTTAAGTGCCAATAATTCTCTAATGAACAGTTAATTTATAATCTTATTATGAACGAGCGCTCTACTGTTCAAACCTTGAATCATCACTCAAGAGAACTATTTTTCTAACTTCCATAGGGAAGGAATGGATTCAATATCTGTATAATATTATTCACAGCCACTTATTACATTATATTTCTAAAATGCTAAGTTATGATCTGTGCTTACACAAATCTTACCATGCAAGTCAAAAAACATAATGTCATAAATAGGAGTCTAATAAATACTTAGGATTAAGACTGTCAAATATATGATCATCATAGTGATAAATTTGAATACTCTATTTGTAACGAATGATTATTAGAGATTCAAAATTTATCTGGTCCAGTCCTATATAATCTCATTACATAAAGTACCTCCAATCCAATGTCTCTATATTAATAGTCTGGATAATGACCATTTCATTCTAAATGAGATTGGACCGCACTTATAATATTTAATTAAAGATCCCAAACTTTAAATAATTATTATGGACTATTTAGATTATTATCTATAAATTTTACCCCTAAGCATATAACACTTATATGCTAAATTTATAGTTACATAAATAATCATGGAATTTTCTCAATGTTTATAAATGTATTCATAACACATACAAGCAACCAAAATAACAATAAATGTCACTTTATTTATTTATTAACAAAATGTACAATGTCACAGCTTTTAGGGCATCAAACCCAACAGAATTGATGTACTCAATGTGTTTATGTCATTTATGATGTACATAAGGTAGATAGTGAATGTTTAATTGTGTGTAATGTTGTATGTAATACTTTGGCAGGCTGAAGTTTCTAATTCAGTAGGCCGAATTATTTCTTTTGGTGGCATGTCGATGGATTTTATTGGTAGGCCAAATCCCACAACTCTGGTAGGCCAAATTGAGCAGTTGGTAGGCTAAAGACTACTGACGAGAAATCAGCAGAAACTCTCCAAAATTATGGCATTGATGATTGGATATGATTGGATGTAAATTTTTGGATGATTGGCATGTCATGTCCCTTTCCTTATTTTATGTGAGTGAATAATTGACTTTTTATGATGATTTAGAATTGATAGGATTTCCCATTTTGAAAGCATGAAATTGGGTAAGTAAAACAAATCAATTTGACCTTCCCTAATTTCAGTCCTTTTCCCACGTGAAAGCATCATTTTTTTTATTTTCTTGCTACAAATATACAGAGCTGTTTGACCTAATTTACAACATTTTTCAATTATGCATATTGCCTCTCTCTCTCCCTAATTTGCTTTCTCCCTCTCTCTATTTTCTCAGACACTTTCTCCTTCTCTCCATGTTCTTTTCTCATCTTCTTTCCCTTATTTTCTTGCAAATATTTGAATGAAATATTGACTTTTCATTTAGACGAATTTGAAGGAAACTTGAGAATAATTGTTTTGAGGTAAGAAACTCATTTTAAGTATTTCATAAATTATAATCACCTTGTAATCCAACCCCTATAACTCTGCCTATGAATTTCTGTTTGCAATGAAATTTTAGTATGATGGTTAGGTATGTGTTATGTCATGTTCCTCAAAATTTCACACCATTTGGAGTTTTCCATGTTGAGATATTGAATTTTTATTCTTTGTCACTCATAGTAAATTGTTGCTGATCGATAATATTGCACAAAAATATAGTTTTTGTTCATAAGGCACATTAATGTTATTTCACACAAAATTTGGCAAATATAGTCATGTATCTATTAAGTATTGAACTGGAAAGTCTCATGGTGATATGATGAATATTTTATTTGCTATTGTAGTTTCTTTAAGGTTAGGTTTTATGGCTGTTCTATTAGTGAATTTTTGGACTTCTTGTTGTGTGACAGTTTTGTATGACTAAACGAATTTATTTGGTAATGAAACTTTTTGTGCTTCTATATTTATATGTCAATAAGTTCTCATAAAAATTTTAGGGTTTAAATAAATTTACTTTATTTGTTTGAGAATGATGATCGTGGGTAATTCACTGCCTGATATGTTTGGAGTTTATTTTTGTCTCTAATTTCTAATGCATGTTTTGGATTGTTTGAATTTATTTAAAGGTAAATTTTGGATATGTTATAGTTTTAGGTGTCTATTACATATAGGATTTTTGTGGAATTATTTTGTGATATAAATACTTTATCATATGAATGTAAGTAAGGACTACTCATTGCTTTGTTGTCGCTGACAGTTTTTGCATGGTATGATGTGTGACTTGTTTTAATTGTTTAATGGCACTTTTATGACTAAAGGAAAATTATGGCAATGCATATATGTGTTGTTTATATCCCTGCAAAGTTTCATGCCTTAATTGTGAATGAATTGTAGAAAATTGGATTTTGTATACTTAAGGGTCAGGCAGATTCTTAGTATTTTCGATTTTGCATGAATGTTGGTAAAATGATAGAATGTAATTATGTTTTTGTATTTCATAAGATGATAGTATGAGTGATGTCATGTGGTATTGAATGATTTCATGAAAAAAAAAAAGTTAATTTATTATTTATATATGGATGTATGACATGAACACACCAAGAAGTGAGCACATCGAGACCACAGCGACGTCATCTAAATAAGGTTTCATAAGTCAGTCAAGTAAGTACATTCTCACCTGCAACATGATGAAGTTTATAAAAAGTTTGAAATCTATGTTCATGATGGTTTTATAATGATTTCCATGATGATTATACATGATGTTTTGTTATGAAAGTTTTGATGTATAAAAAGTTTATACAAGTTTTGATGATGATATATTTCAAAGCATAAAAGTATGTATATGTATATATGTATCACCTAAATAAGTGTTGCACACCTTATGTTATATTATGTTTATGTTTATGATGTCATGGTTGGTTTAAGAATAGCTACCTTTCTCCTCTTACTACGGCGTGCCTACAATGATGATAATGGTGTAATACTTAGGCCCTTAAAGATAAAATGAATGAAGTTTTAATATGGATAATGTAATGAAAGATATGTTCTATATAAAACTGTGCCAAGTGCACTATTATGTTAATGTTGGTTATGAATGTGATGTTGCTTAAAGAATATTCATAAAATGTTTTATGTTGTGAGATAGGATGGTGTATTTATTAAGCTTTTGCTTACTTAGTTTTATATTATGTTGCAAATAAAGGTAAAAAAATCATAGAATAAGTAGATGACAAGGATGGGCGTATGAGCTATGCACGATGAATTGAAAACAAAAGACACCGAGAAAGGAGTTTTAAAATTTTTAAACTATGTTTTTAATTCTTGTATGTTAAAATTTTTCTACACTATGTTGAATTGAGACTTGATTTTAATTTGTTATTTTTTTGCAACAGATTGGCCTATCGATTAGTATTGATCAGACTGCCAATATTGGTATCAGTCTATCGATTTTTTTGTATCGGCCTGTCGATCTTAGTGATTTAAAACCCTATTTTTGTAGAGCCTCGGACGGCTTGTCGGTGGTTGAAGTTCGGATTGCTAGTCATGTTCAGCCTACCGGTGTCTGGATTTCGGCCTACCGAATTATGAATAGAATTAAATGACAATTTTAAATTATATTTGCATTATGGCTTCATTAATTTGGTATTGATAAACTGTTTAAATAAATATAAAAGGTTTTGAAATATTGATGTTTTGTTAAAAAAAAGTACGTAAGGATCCTGGGATATGTTTAATAAACCTTACCTTATTTAAATAGTATATCTTAAAAGTAATGAAAACAAGAATGAAAGTTACGATATCTGTGACATTCGTAAGGGGGTGTTACAGTAAACACCAAAATCATGTTGATCATTGCTCGGACAATGGAGAAATCATGCTGAAGAAATCATGGGTTTTCGTGGATTCAATTGGCATGTACGGGTTGCTTTGGTGGAGTTGCGGTCTTCACGACACATTAGTGGACTCAACTCGTCATGATCTATCTGTTGGTGTAGGAGGTGTTGAAAATGAAAGCCCGAAGCTTGATTTGAGTTTGAGTAAAAAGAGGGTAGAGAGAGAGTAGAGAGAGAGTGGGAGGTTGATTTTTTGATTGGTTGAATTTTTTTGTTCACATGTATTTGTAGACTCTGTTGTGGCCTATACAGCCTAAACTATATCATGGGTGATTCTAACAATATTTGATCCTTAAACTTTAAAATTTCTCTAAAGTTTATTGTACTTTTCAAAGCTACAATATTCTTTGTCTTTCTGAAATAAGTAAGTAAATTCTAATTTTCTTACTGCATTAATATTTACTAGAATATTTGTACCATCATAAAAATCATTTTCATGAATCTATCTATACTTTATGGATTTTGTGATTTTATTATGAAGCAAAAAACTTTAACATATTTGTCTTCAAAATCGGTGATTAACTATATTCATCACATTTACTTTCTTTTTAATAATATTCTGTAGTTAGAACTTTGATCAAAATAATTTTTTGTAAATTTTAAAACTTCAAAATGCTCTCTAATAAATAAAACATATATTTTCATTATAATTTTTCTAAAATAAATTTGTCATTTTTATCTTAATAAAAACCATTTTTTATACCATCAAAACATATCATAAACTTCTATTTATTTTAAAAAAGTAGTGGTAATAATTTATTAAATATTTTTGTAATTTAAATTTACTATCTGAAAGTCAATTTAAATCAGATTCCAAACTTATAATTAGCATAATTTTGTGTTTTATGGATAAGAACCCAAACTGTTTGTAATTAAAAAAACTGTTTATGAGTTTGTATCTAATCTATGGATATTTTTTAACTTTTCTAAATCAAATTATGAATCTGAAAGTTATCCATTTATGATATTGCATTGTCTTAAAGGCCTGTCAATGTTTGTGGACTCCATTAATATTATTTTTTTTACTCTTACTATGATTATTGTTATTATTATTGTTATAATAATAATAATAAAAATAATAAAAAAAATAATAAACTTTACGTAATTACTAATGTGTAATAGTTAACCGTGCACATATAAGATATTAAAAATTTTTGAATTTCTAATAATCCTTATGACTTATAAAATTCTTTTCTTGCTATATGGTCTCATGAAATTTTGAAATCGATCTTATTTTTATAAACTTTGTGCTCACCATTTCTTAATTATGGTCTTGAGCTGTTTGACCACTATGATATAGATCTTTCTTGTTAAACTAGCATTGTATAAGAATTCTATATGATTATCACGAATCAAAAATTATTTTTTCCAAATCAATCTCAATTTAAATATTCTAATTGTGATTCTTATAAAAGTCATTACTGTGACTCATACGTAGAGTTATTGAATTATAAAAGCTTAATTTAGTACGCTTAATTTAGTACATTGAATAATTATTTCTAATTATCAAAGTATGCTATCATAATATCACATTTTGCCATATATTTCATACATGAAGCACATTAAATTATGCCCTTACAAAATTGTTTATTACTCAAGTCTTATAATTATTAAGACTCAATTGAGAAAATTCATAATCATAAATTGTGATTAAGTCGTGATTCAAACTTGTGAATTTTCTAGACATTGTGGAAAATTTCTAGTCTTGAACTCAATTCTTACATAAATTTGTGTTTATAAATTCTAAACTTGTGCATTCTTCTTTACTTAACATAGTAGTTATGAAAAAATCCTTAATCATACTTATTAATTTTTGAATTTTTCTCTATATTATATCATACCTGCATAAATAACCCCTATTGCACTTAAAACGTATGTTTTTAATTGAAACCTAAATTTACGTTTGGCCCATTATTAGTTACAATTGATGTAAAGCTCAATCAATTAAAACTAAGGGTTTCAATTCCAACCAGTATTTTTAGTTCAAACATACCAAACATTAGTTTAAACTAAAATATTAATCCATTATGGTTCAAACTAATATTTTTAGTTTTAATATACTAAACATTAGTTAGAAACTATAAATTATGATTTAAAACCATATTTTATAAGAAGAAATTCAACTTCACACGCTATAATATCAAGTGCTATACCTACAGATAAGCTAATCCAATAGTTAAAATTATTTCTTTTTTTATAGATCTTAGTAATATTATTTTTCATCACCATCCGCTTTGCCCCTTGTTTGGCATAGTAGTGGGAACTATAGTTTCTACCATAAACTCAGTTATAAATAATATAAAGTTCCACATGCTATAGTAACAATAAAAAAATTTACTACAATATAAAGTTTTCACATATTACAATAAAAATAATTCTAACTAACGATTTCTACCACCTTCTAAATACCACATTAGTAATTACCTCCTTTTGTTATTAGTTCAGTTTAGTTTATTTTGGGAGGTGGATTTAAGCACAAATGAGGATGAGCGACATAGAAACAAAAATGCTTCTGTAGACAGTTTCCCGGAAAGATCCCAGATTAGCAACGTGGCCCTTAACTATTGGTTCACTTCCTTGACAATGCGTCAAATCACAACGGTCGCTACTAGTGCCTGCCACGTCCTTATAACAGCAAATAACGGGCCCCGCCATACAAAATTAATCCGGTTAGCTCTACTACAATGCTAACAGTAGACCCGACAGTAGAGAATCCTTTTCCCCTTCACGATTCCATAAACCGGGTCTGGGACATAGCCCGTGCTCCATAATCACCGATTGGATTTCAATCAATCTCTCTCTTTTTTCTGCTTCTGAAAAATTGCCGCTCTGTGGTTTGTTCGGAACCCTAGGGTCTTTGGTCGATTGGAAGTCCTCAGAGCGCAGATTCACTCTTCGATCAGCGCAGTACAAAAATGCCGTCCGTGTACGGAGCCCGCTTAACCACATTCGAGGACTCCGAGAAGGAGAGCGAGTACGGATATGTCCGCAAGGTTCGTATTCGATCCAATTCCCATGTCCATCTTCAAGAAACTTGGATCTGTTTTCTACTGTATTCGATGTCCATTTCCAATGTTGAGAGTTGATTTTTGATCCGTAACTGTAACTCAGATCAAATGCTTTTTCTTTCTCAATTGTCCCAATCTCTGATCTGCTCGTTGCTTTGCGATGTGGAATTTCGCTTGCTTTAGCTTAACTGTGGTTTTGAATTTTTTTTGTTTTTGTTTACGTGATTTGACAGGTTTCGGGGCCAGTCGTCGTTGCAGATGGCATGGCCGGGGCTGCTATGTACGAGCTGGTTCGTGTTGGACACGACAACTTGATTGGTGAAATCATTCGTTTGGAAGGAGATTCTGCCACAATCCAAGGTTTCTTTTAAATTTTTTTCTTTTTTTACCTGATTTTCTGTAGTTTCAGGTGCGAGATAATCCTGTTATGAAAATTTAGTTTCCTGTTATTGAATCGAAAACTACTCTTCTAATTGTTCCTTTTTTCTTGTGTTATTTCAGTTTACGAGGAAACGGCTGGGCTGATGGTGAACGATCCAGTTCTACGTACACACAAGGTGAGTTTGGGGTTTTCATCTATATGCTTTTTGAAGGTTTGACTCTGTACACCAACAATTACAAGTGTTTTTATTGGCTTTTCAGCCTTTATCAGTGGAGTTGGGACCTGGAATACTGGGAAATATTTTCGATGGAATTCAGGTTTGCCTGAATCTTACTAGCTATTTAGATTCCATTGTCTGAAGCTTATTAACTATGTTGTCTAATTGATAGCCTTGCTTTGGATTTAGTATTACACACACACACACACATACATATCTATATAAATAAATAAAAAATCATGTTCTGGTTATGGAATCGTTCCATACTTCTTTTTTTTTCTAGTACACCTTTCAAAATCTTCTGTACAAAATAGCCTTTAAAAATATCTAAAATATGATTCTAGGGCAGTATTTGATGTATAGTATGTTTCTATCTTGCCCTTTTGTTTTCTTTTCCTACAGAGGCCTTTGAAAACAATTGCAAAAATATCTGGTGATGTCTATATCCCACGTGGTGTTGCTGTTCCAGCTCTTGACAAAGACACACTCTGGGAATTTCAGCCTAAAAAAATAGGTAACCGATGAATTTTTTGTTGGTGGTAGATCTTCTGAGGGAGTTTTAAATGTGCACTCGTTCGGTTTCTTTTGATTCATGTTGTAAATTTGTAACTGTTGTTTATACTATAATGATAGGTGAAGGAGACCTTCTAACTGGGGGAGATCTGTATGCCGTAAGTTTCTAATGTGGAGCAATACTCTATGCAGGAGGTTTAGAAATGTGTTCTAGCACTTGATTCCTTCTTTTCTTTCTTCAAGTTTCATCTGAACCCTGTCGTGGTTTTTTCCTTATGCAGACTGTCTTTGAGAACAGTCTCATGCAGCATCATGTTGCACTTCCTCCAGATGCTATGGGAAAAATTACTTACGTTGCACCTCCTGGCCAATATTCTCTTCAGGTCAGGTTTGTCTATATGCATATTAATAGTGCTCTTCTTATGCGCGTTCCTAGCATGAATATGACATGGACCTAAACCAAGATACCTCAAGCTACTAGCACAACACATTTCTAATTGCAGAAATAAAAGATGAATCAGAGAGAAATAGGCTCTGGTCTTTGATTGAATTTTGAAAAAAATTGCTATTGAGCTATTATGGAAAATTAAGCAGCAGAATACAAAAGAAAAGTAAAGATACATGAGAGTTTTGAGGACTCTCTTGACGTCCCAAGGCTACACGCCAGATCTGTCTAACAAATTCCACACCCCCCTCACTAGCTTCTAATTCCCCCTTATACTAGTAATTGCCTTTGAAAAATTGCTACAGCCACCTGTAGTCAAATATGTTATCTTAACTAACTACTACTACTAATAATCAGTACCTGGCAGCATATCTCCAAGTGACAGTTTAGCTTCAAATATTGCAGTAATTTTGGGTTGCATAATATTTGACGTTTTTGTATTATAGTTGCATGAATATATGTTGCAAGGCTTAAATCTTTGACTAAAAAAAAAAAGGTTCATTTTTTTTTGCATGGTTGGTAAGCTAGAAGACCTCAGGAGTTTTTTTAGCGTATCAAATAAATAGATGAAAGTTGATCAATTAGTTTAAGCATGCTTTGGACCTCTTTTTCTAAATGAGGGGGGAAAAACTAGATGTCATATACCAACGTGCAAGATAATCAAGCATGTAGACTCATCTCCTGGTTATTTATAGTTATATTCCTATATCCATCTACAATCAAAATTCTTAGTTTTTTCGCTTGGTATGCCATTCATTAGAATAGTTTATGGGCCGATGGAATATCTGTAAAATCAGGTAGTGACATTTATGATTGTAGGAATTAACTTTCTTCTTTACTGAAAAATTTCTTGCCAAACATAACTTATAAATAGGGAAGTCTACGAATAAAAGAAAACAATTCAGGAGACTGCTACACTACCAAAGCAAGCAATCATTAAAGAGTGCTAATAAGTAATACGTACAACTGAGAAAACAGTTTATTGGCCACATACTCGTCAAACTACAATCTCAATGATGTGAAAGCTATAGAAGGTAACTAAGTCAAACATTTTCTTAAAGTGATGAAAGAGAGAATTTTGGCTTGGCGATGAAGATGAAGAGTTTGGCTTGTAGCAGCATGCTTTCTTAGTACTCTAAAGTCTAATCCATGCTTTACATGACAAAGGAGCTTGTGAGGTGGAGAGAAGAAAAGTCTTTCACTTTTCATCTGACAATGTCATTATTTTCAATTTAAATTTTTAGCTATGTAGATAGCAATTGGAGTAGATTGGCTAGGGTTAAGCTAAATGGTTACCTATCGGCTAACGTAGGTGTATGTGAAGGAGGAGCCATCATAAGTCAATAAGGGTTAAAAAATGGCATTTCGGCTAGTCTTGTATTTGTAACAACTTTTGGTGAATTAAAAAATTGGCTTAAAATTAATATTTTACTGGAAACTTTGTTCAATGAAGCTTGACTTTGCCTCTTTCCTTCCCCTTTGCTGCCATTAATCTGACCAGAACTATGTTTGGCAACGGGTGCATCACTGCATTGTGTGGGTAAATTTAGGAACTCGGCTTGGAAGTACCATTGAGGCCACTTCCTCTCTCTCTCTCTCTCTCTCTCTCTATCTAGGATTGAAACTTCCTTGATAAAATCATATAACCTACAATCAGAATAAGCCAACGACAAGATGCCCTCAGAGGAGGCAAAAGAAAAAAACAGCAACAACAACAAAACTAAAGCAGGCAATTTTGCTTTTATATTCGTGGCATACAACAACTGGAATCTTTTGTTCTTTTTCATTTTTTTTTCCTAAATTATTATTCATTGGGGGATATATCTTGAAGGAGGTTGTAAAAGCATCATGTACCACAATATTTTAAGAGATATGGTTGATTTTTACTTTTTTTTTTAATGCTATTGATATTTATATTTTCTATCTTTACGCGCAGGATACTGTCTTAGAGCTGGAGTTTCAAGGAGTTACAAAGAAATTTACCATGCTTCAGGTTTCTAACTTTACCCATTGAATATGCTTTCAGAGTCTACATTCTTTTTTGCCTGTCAACTAAAAAGTATTTACAGTTTTATCTGTTGGTATGTACTTTTGCAGACATGGCCTGTGCGTACACCAAGACCTGTTGCATCAAAGCTTGCTGCTGATACCCCTCTGCTTACTGGGCAGGTGATGAATATGTTTTGACTGTGGGTTTGGCTTTTTTATGTCCTCAGAATGATGCATTACTGATGTCTTCTCTTTCATGCCAGCGTGTTCTTGATGCACTTTTCCCCTCAGTGCTTGGTGGGACTTGCGCCATACCTGGGGCATTTGGCTGTGGAAAAACAGTCATTAGTCAAGCACTTTCAAAGGTCAATTTACCGGCTTTTTTTTTTTTCATCAATGTTATTTGTTATGTTTGAAACTGTGACCCAATTTAATATGTTCCATTTGTTGTCTGCAGTATTCTAACTCCGATACAGTTGTTTATGTTGGTTGTGGAGAACGAGGAAATGAAATGGCAGAAGTATGTCTTTTGATCAGTGTGCGTGTTAGTTATAATTATGCTATATTTGGCCTGATTAATTTAATAACTAATGATTAGGTCCTTATGGATTTCCCTCAATTGACAATGACATTGCCCGATGGTCGCGAAGAGTCTGTCATGAAGCGTACAACACTAGTAGCTAACACTTCCAATATGCCTGTGGCTGCTCGTGAGGCTTCAATTTATACTGGTAAGCATATTTAGCTTTTCATTTATTTATGGTAATAAATTTCCGATATGTATGAGGTTTGGTGATCTAAATAGTGGAGTTAGTTAAGATTGTTTCCTTAATAATAATTTTGCAATCATGCATTTGTAAACAATCCTATGGCTCTATTTCATAGTGAGTTGGTTTTCATGAGAATAAAAGGAAAAGCGTAAAAGATGGTTGTCTCCTGGTAGATCTTGGGAAATAAGTTCAAGTGCTATGCATTTTGTTCGGAGATGTGCGGGGGTAATGGACCATTGGAAGGACAAGAACTGATGAATCATCAACATTTATCAAAATGGTGATATTGGTACAAACATTTTTGTTTCGGAAGGCACAAGTGCCTAGGGACGTGAAAAGTAATTGGATGAAATAAAAAGGAGATGCCATATAAATACTTTTTTATAAAGGTGAAGCACATTCTCATATATCAACTTTGCCAATTATCTATAAATGCATACATTGTCAAATGTCACCTATGGTATTTTCTGTTGCTCAGAAGTGAGTAATCGTGCTACATTTGTCAAAAAGTTGACATCCTTTCTTGTGTGTGAATCTTAATTGTAAGGTATCACTATTGCTGAATACTTTAGAGATATGGGCTACAATGTCAGTATGATGGCAGATTCAACATCTAGATGGGCAGAAGCACTTCGTGAGATTTCAGGACGGCTGGTAATTTTTTTCCTCCTTTTTTTTATGACTTGTTCTTACGTTTCATATGTTATTCCACTTGTAAAGTTTAGAGGGGTTTTGTCTTGATTTTGTTTTTGTTTTTGTTTTTGTTTTTGTTTTTTGTTTTTTGTTTTTTGTTTTGGTTTTTCCTAGGTGCATCCCTGAGGTGTTGTTTTATTTTTCATCAAAGTTTTAATGATACATTAGTAACTACAAAGCTAGTATTGCACATAGGTATTTTGTGAATGTCACTATGTCTTGATTTGCTTAGTAAGAATGTGTGATAGAAATTCAACTTTTGTTAGCATAAATTCCAACTTCCTTTTGTTTCCCCATTTCTGACGGGAGTGGTTGTATTCTTCTTTAGGCTGAAATGCCAGCAGATAGTGGTTATCCGGCTTATCTGGCAGCACGTTTAGCCTCATTTTATGAACGTGCTGGTAAAGTAAAATGTCTCGGTAGTCCAGAACGTACTGGAAGTGTGACAATTGTTGGTGCCGTTTCTCCTCCAGGAGGAGATTTCTCTGATCCTGTGACATCTGCAACACTCAGTATTGTCCAGGTTAGTTTACATTGTTATGTCACATATGACTATACACGAGTCACATTGTTGATGTCTGGCAAGTCCTCTTTCCAATGGACAGCAATAATTACCCTTTTGATGTAAATTTCTCACCTGAAACAGATTTAGGGTCCATTTGGCTTGTTGGTTTGAACTTTTTCGTTTGAAATGTGTGGTTTGCAAAGTGCTGTTTGAAAAATGAGTTAAAAATGTTGAAAACAAGGGGGTTTCCAGATTTGTGGCCCCTTTTGGCTCAAATGGTCAAATCAAGGGTTCAAACCAAGATTCACTTCTCTTTCCTAAATGCTGGTTCATAAGAAAGTTTGTTTCGAACCACCTGAACCATTGAACCAAATGGCTCCTTATATTTTGGTGTGAGCTGTGAATATGAATGTGGCAGGATTTTGGCTTGTCCTTTTAGTTCACAAATGCGTTAGTATTTTTTTTTATAATTTTGGTTTCTGTATTTTTTTCATCCTTTTCATTTGATGCCTCTATCTATTTCTGTAGGTGTTCTGGGGTCTGGATAAGAAGCTTGCACAGAGGAAGCATTTTCCTTCTGTGAACTGGCTTATCTCCTACTCAAAATATGCAGGGGTATGTTCATTAGCTTTTGTTTAAACTCTATAGTTAATGACTTACGGTAATTTCTTATATTGTTTTCTTTTTGATTTTAGGCATTGGAGTCTTTCTATGAACAATTTGATCCAGATTTTATCAACATCAGGACAAAGGCACGTGAAGTTCTGCAGCGAGAAGATGATTTAAATGAAATTGTTCAAGTAAGATTTCTTATTTGCATACCTTCTTTTTTTTTAATATTAGATAAAATGGGATTTTTTTTTTTCCATAAAAGAGGAGTGCTAGCAATACTCTCTTTCTCACCCTCTTGTATACCCTTTGCATGCACTGTCTGATACGTGGAATCCACTATCATCTTTTTTGTTTAAATAATAATTTATCATGTTAGTAGATTCCATGTTAGACTCT
The DNA here is from genome assembly GCA_946598075.1 of Artocarpus hirsutus. Taxonomy (NCBI): domain Eukaryota; kingdom Viridiplantae; phylum Streptophyta; class Magnoliopsida; order Rosales; family Moraceae; genus Artocarpus; species Artocarpus hirsutus. The sequence goes on along the minus strand of CAMOHE010045150.1, from coordinate 84,287 downwards.
GAATGCAAAGAGTGTAAAAGAGAGTGAGAAAGAGAGTGATATTAGCATTCCTCGTTTGCAAAATTATTTCATGGAAAAAAAATAAAAGTTATTACATGTGACTTTTCTCGGTGGTTCCGATTTGGTGCCTCTGTTGTTCCTGAGAACAAAAACCTTTTGACTTATCGGGGTGCCGTTTCATGTAAAACTAATTAAAAGCTATTGTACCAATTCAAGTGGACTTCACCTTATTGGTGGCACATTTAACAAAGTAGCTATGACTTACTGCATTTGAGAAAATCAAGTAAGAATTATCTGTGATGCAAATTACTGGTGGTGGTGAATTCATGTTTATATCTGACATCATAGATTGAACAAGATTTAGCTGGAAAAAAAAAAAAAAATTCTTTCATCCTGATATAAAAAGCCAACAAGTGTTAGCGGTTTCTTTCATTTTTCAACGATTGAGCCCACACGACTGTTTGGATTATGTGAAGCTTGTAGGAAAGGATGCTTTGGCTGAAACGGATAAGATCACCTTAGAAACTGCAAAGCTTTTGAGGGAGGACTACCTTGCACAGAATGCATTTACTCCGTGAGTTCTGCTTAGAAAGTATTTCTTTTTCATGTTCAATTGTTGATATCTCTTCCTCACATATGTAAATATGCATTGTTGATGCAGGTATGACAAATTTTGCCCTTTCTACAAGTCTGTTTGGCTGATGCGCAATATCATTCATTTCTACAATTTGGCCAATCAAGTTGGTTCTTCCCTCGTTTTTGTTCTTTTCCTCCTAGGATTACCACCATTATTCTACTACTAATTGTCCTGGACAGAGTTTCGATGCTTAGGCTCTCTTGCGTTAGCTAAACCATCTAGTTGATGTGAGAAAGAGCTTTTGATTGTCTCATTTGTCTCTGCTTAATGTGGTAAACAGGCTGTAGAAAAAGGAGCTGGTATGGATGGTCAAAAGATAACTTACAGTCTAATCAAACATCGGTTGGGAGACCTCTTCTACCGACTAGTGTAAGTAACATACATATAGTTCTGATTAGGCCACCATTTTCTTAGGCCTACTTACGGAGGTAGGTCTTGACACTATAATCTAAACACTACAGGTCTCAAAAGTTCGAGGATCCGGCAGAAGGAGAGTCTGTTCTCGTGGAAAAATTCAAAAAGCTTCATGAGGACTTGACAAATGGTTTCCGTGCACTTGAGGATGAAACACGATGATTGAAATTTGCAAGAACTGTGAGTTCTTGCATGATTGTCTGATTGCCGGGTGAGAAGAGTTTGAGTTATTTTGTATTTTTCTGGTTGTTGATCAAAGAAACAAAGGCGATTTAGGCTTATGTGACGCCAGTTTGCTATGCAGATATTGCAGTTGGTTTAGCACGGATGTGTAGCTCCGTTATTTATTGTATTTCAATCTTTCCTTTGGTTGTCGAGAATAAGAGAACTGAACAAACCCGATTCGTTACTTATGTATTTATGCAATAAGGCATAATGAGTTGCTATAAAGTGCTTTAAAGGATGCTACATATTTTGCTTCAGATCTTCATTTTTCATTCGCAGCAGTTTTTATGCAAAAGCCTTTTGGATTTAAAGCAACAACAGGTCGAAATGTGCATAACCAATGGTAATGTTGAAACATGAGAGAACATTTCCACCGCAAAATGTTGCCTTTTTTCTCGTTATTTAAATTTAAATTATGATGTCGTATTCCTAGATAGTCAAAGCCAAGTTTCCAATGGATGGCTGCAGCCATAGCTTGTTTGCGTAACGAGATTGAGAAGTCCTTGGTAGGGTTGTTCACATATTGAATTTTACAGATTTAAGGTCAATCTGCAATTTAATCTAAAATCTTAGAATTAGAAAAATCTCAACCTCGAATTCGATTTAAAACCTTTTTATTGGATTCTCGGATTTACGAATTGAGTTACGAACTTTAAAAACAAAGGTGTTGAAGTTTAATTTTTTCAATATCAAAGATTGAAATAAACAATGTATAATATAAAATAAGTTAATAAAGCTAAATTTGTTATAATCAATTATTAAGACAAACTAGTTTCAATAAAACTTAAATCAAGTCGCCTTAAAAAACAAAAAAAAAGAAAAATTCAAAAATAAAGTATTGTTAATTCACCAACAATACTTAATTAACAATACTTAAAGTTAAGATATATATATATATATATATATATATATATAAATGGTTTTGGATTGTTAGATTAAGAATTCTTTGATTTGTAATCCAATATAAAACTTTCAGATTGAGATTTTTTTAATCTGTTACTAATTCAAACCAAAACTCTTCCCAATTTAATTTAAAACATTCAGATTGAATTAGATTACAAATTTTGTAGATTGATGGATTTAGTATACAACCCTAGGATTGAGAATGTCACCCTCAAAACTATTGAGACTACGATTGTTAAAAGGAATTATATATCTAAGGTATTTTTACCAAATCGTAAATGTATGTAAATGAAAAACAGGGATGTCAAATGGGTTGGCCCGGCCTAGTCTGGCCTGGCCTAGCCCATTAATTCAGGCTCAAGCATGCCTAGTGCCGTGCCTAGGCCTGCCTATTTATTTATTGTGTTATGCTAGGTCCGACTCAATTAATTTTTGTGACATTAAGCTTAGCCCATGACCCATTTATTAATAAGCTGTGCTTATAAAGTGCTTGAGCTATGCTTGTGTCCGTATTAATGTTTGTGCTTTTTGTTGTATTTTAAGCTCTTAATGTGTCTTTCTCTTGTGTAACATTAAATTTACAAAAAAAAAAAAAAAAATGAAAGCACTAAATCATAACAAAAGTAAGTGCATTATTGATAAAAAAAAAAAATCTTTTTTTCTAAAAACAACATCATTATTGTAGGATCTAGTATGGTATGTTTTCCATTATTTGGTTTTTCATATAAATCAAAAAGGGTAAGTATATATTGGCAATTGACAATTTACCAACAACAAAGAATCTATTTAATTTTTTTTAATCAAATCTATTAAAAATTTAAAACTTCTTTATTAAAAATATTTTAAAAAATATGAAATATATTAGTAAAATTAGTTTTAAATTGCATATTTTAATCCTGCTTATAATTGGACCCCAATTGTGTTTTTAATATGCTTGTGCTCATGTCGGGCCCTTATCATGCCGGGCTCTTACCGTCCTGTGCTATTAGCATGCTTTCTGCCTAAAAGTTACACTAAGCCTAGCCCATTTAATAAACAGGATAAGCTATGCCCATTTAATAATCATCTCGTGCGGTGTCATGCTTGCTTTTTAATGGGAGTGAGCATCATTTATTCACTTTCTTATGTTTTCTCAATTCTTTAATAGTATAGTAAGAAATAATCTCATTACTTTTTTAGTATTTACTTATTTAGGAATGAGGATCTTATTTAATATAATTACTAAAATATCTTTTTTCACATAACTAATAGTTATTAAATATTAACATTTGAGTTTGGATATTTAAATAAATATGTATCTATTCCCTTTGATAGGGGATCAATACTAAAAGATGTGTGAGAATTGGTATTCTCTTTCCTTGCTCCCTATTTATGTAGCGCTCATAAAACTCTTATTACTGATTTTGTAAGTAAATAGATTATTTAAATGGAAAGTGAATCTCTCTTTACTTTCCTTTTTCTCTTTCAAGTAAAGTAAACATGCCTCTAGATTAGTATGGCTTTTCCAAACCCTACCAATTAAATAAGATATCAAGAATTACAATAGTACAATGTAATACAAAATTGATGTGTCAATGGTAAATTTAGCATTGGAATGTAAAAAAACTCTCCAATACAACACTATTTTTAATATCAAATTTGTTATATACTAAATTTTGGTAGCAAAATTTGCCGTTGGAATGTAAAAAATGCTCCAATGCAAATATTATTTTTAATGCCAAATTTATTATATCTTAAACTTGGTAGCAGATTTGTCATTTGATTCCTATTAGTTGACTTCTTTTAGTTTAAGAATAACAATATTCTTACATTTTAATTATTTTAGTAAATTTAATTTTATAAGTTTTAAGGTTTAATAATTATGACAAAAGACAAATATGATATTTCACATAGCTAATGCACTAGAGCACAAAATAAAATAACACATCAAATATGTCATTTTTTGTTGGGAAACAAGTACGCAACGAGATCTTGAAAATTTTTATAAAACCTTTTCCACATAAACAAGTTAGACATACTATATATCATAAATGTGACCTCTTTAAAGTTGATCTCTCATGAATGAACAATAAATCAGAAGTAGAAAAGTAAAGAAGACACAAATTTTTAGAGTGTTTCAAAGCTTGGTTTGAATTTCTAACACCATGATATTTGTACTCTAGGCAAAAATTAAAAGAAAAGTTAGGATTAAAAGTGGGATTCAAAATTACATTTATTTCTTTATTTTCGTCAGTGTCAATTAAAATTGAGAGTCAATGATAGAAAAGAGAAGACAAAAAATGAAAGGGATTGTTGTCTAAATTTAATCCCATCACGTCTTGCTATTCTACTCTTTTTTTTTTTTTGGTCTCTCTTAGGACCAAAGTGCTTAATTGAGATAACTATTTCTGTGAGCCCAAGGTCATTACAATCCAAAATATACAAACAAAATAAAAGGTGAAATTTGTCATTCTCATTTTTGATGGTAAATCCTCATCAGTTGGTCTGTGCCACTAAATATTATCTTCAAATCTCTTTATTTTCTTTTAAGGAAAAAGAAAACAGAAATTAGAAATTCAATATTATATAACTTTTTTTAAGAGGAATGCTATGGTACAACCCTCTAAAAAGGGTTTAGGGAACAAGTCTTACTATAAGACTTGTTTTTTAAGCTGTTAGATTTCATCCAATAGTTTAAAAATTTAAACTCTACTTACTAATCATGAGGTCTCTCTTAAACAAACAAAATCAAAATTACAGTTGAAAAAAAAACTTAAAATTTTTAGAATTTTTTTGAAAATAAAAAATAGAAAATCCAGGTTCCTTTCCTTCCTCAACGGCTAATGCTACTGCCGCCTTGCCGGCTATTGTTGATTGCAACCCTCTCGATCTTGCTCGCGATGGAATCGTGATTTGGCCTCACGTCCATGCTTGCAAAGGAAACCACAAGATCACAGTGGTTACATCATGGGTTGAGACTTCCAACGACGGCTGTCGGCTAAGTGCATTTCTGTCAACAAGATCTGCCTGTTGCGTGGTGTCGCGATGGGAAAGCGACCATCAAGGGGATCATCCTCAATGAGATCAAGAGGGGCTGGGATCTTTCTCAATGAGATCGGTGTTGCAATTGTGATCTTAGAAGGCAGTGGCTTAATTCCAGACGAATGTTCTCAGTTGGGGACGAAATAGAGATGGTGGCATCGAGATGGAGCTTTGGTGCCTACGATCTCTGCCAACGATGGGACGTGACTCGAGATAGCGACTTCCCTCTCTTTAGGTGGCAGCAACAAATCTCGATCATCTGAGGTCGTTGAAAAATTTTCGGGCTAAGCCTTTAACATTGGGCAGGTGGACGCTGTCCCTTGCAACCCCCCAATGCTGTCGTCGGAGAAGAAGTCCTTTGGGTTTTTCTAAGAATTTTTAGTCTTTAGTTTTTAGCTTTTATTATTTTGTTTTGTGATAAGTTTAATGTAGATGGGCTCATTTTACAATTGGGCAGCTTGTCTAATTTTAGCCGTCGAATAAAAATCCTATGGTCAAAAAATGGATCTTATGGTAAGATCCATTTTAGGGGTCTTACCAAGAAATATGGATTTTTCTATGTTCCAGCATTGAAGTAACATGGTGTAATGAATGAGAAAATCCTAGAATCAACTAATGTAATTTACATATTTAAATCAAGTGTTTTCCTAGAAATATCATATATGAATTTTTATGACTAAAGGTTTTATGGAATTAATATAAATATTCCAAAATTCTATAGTAAATTTTAAAGTTAAATTTATTAGCTTTCATATTTCATAATTTGGTTGATAAATTCTACTACAACTAAAGGCAGAAGAAATTTTAATCTATAAATAACTTGAGAAATTTAATTACAAGAGTTTCTGAGTGTAGTATGAAGTTAGCAGTGCACCGAGAAACACTCTAATGCTTGATAAGTCATTAATTGTCAAATAATTTAAAATCTAAGTTATGAGTAACAATTTCAGTAGAAAATACTATGCGAACTTGAAAATTGACACTGTAAAAAACTATGTCATTACCGAGTCTAAATGCATAAAAAGTCAAGCTTAGATTTTTATTGTCTAGGAATAAATTTAAGACTAAAGACAGTCAAAAATCGGTATGCGATTAAAATATATATCAGTATCAGTTTACACTATGATTATTGTCAATAGTATTGAAATAGTAGGAAAGGACTAGATAGAAATCAAAATTTCTAGTCAGCTAAGTTGGTCATTCTCGACAGTAGAAAGATTCATCTATTTAGTAGGCAACTTGCAATAAAGCCTAAAGTACAATAATTCCCTTAATTTAAGGTTGCTTGTTGGTGGGTGTACTTGGTGTAATAATGAGACAAAAGTCTCACCCACCAAAGCTTGTTGATGATGCCACTATTAAGCACTTTTACTCCAAAATTTTGTCCAAGTAAGCAAAGGTTAGAGCTTAATTAAATATAGGTTAGGTGTGGTAATTAAATTAGTTTTGGTTTATAAATAAATCAGCAAGCAAAAGACCTCATTTTTTGCTTCATTTTCTCTCCATTCCCACTCCAAATCCGTGCACCCCAAAGAGGATTTCCCCAAAAATTTTCCTTCCATTTCCTTTTCCAAAACTCAATTCACACCAAGCCATACTCTAAGAAGTTTTCTTCTATTACCTCACCATAAAGACTATAGCTCCAAGATAAGAAGAAAAATGAGAAAAGAGGAAGTTAACAGTATTTTTATCAAGGGTAAAATTCTAATCTTTTTCTCTCTATTTACTTAGACAAACCAATATTAGATTTTTATGTATAAAGTTTGTGTCTTTAGTGTTTTAATAAAGAAGAAAGGAAGGAAAAACTAGTGGTTCTAGAGCTAACTATCAAGGAAGTGTCTTCAAGGGTAAAATCCTTCAAATTTTCTCTTTAAATCCTTTAGCTCATTCAAAGTCTAGATTCTTATGAGTTAAGTTTATGATTTAGAAAGAAAATGGTTTGTCATATTTTTATTTGTAGTTGGTGTAGTCCTATGTGTACATTATTGTAATAAGTTAGGTTATGTATGTTTAAGTTAAGTATTGTGCATGTTTTGATTTGTAGAAAAATTTTCCACAAATTTTGATCGCAAAAAACGGAAGCCTTAGAGTCAGTTTTAAAATTTTTTCAAAAATAGAACTTTTAATTTTTGATGTTTTGAACAAAACTCCTTGACAAAGCAAAATTGCAATTTTGACTCTAGCATAGGTCTCTGGGAAATTTTTCAAAACTGTCCATGGCTATTCAGAAACAGTTTTGATGCTGTCCAAAACTAGTAGCTATAGTTATTCGTTGATTCGGGCAATTTTGGATCTAAATTTCACATTTTGCCAAACAAAAAAATTTTAGTTTTCTACGAGATGGATAACTTTTGTGAAGAAATTTTTTTCCAAAATCTGCCTTTAAAATACAGTTATGGATAGTTTCCTAAAATTGTCCAAAAACTGTATTTATGGGTTGAAAACAGTTTTTAAGTTTCGGGTCGTTTTAAGGTCGAATTACAATTTTTGCCAAATACAAAGCTTTAGTTTTCGATGAAATAAAGAACTTTAATGAAGAAAGTTTTGTAAAACTATGTCTCAAAGATAGACTTTAATTAGGATTTATAAAAGTAGTTAAAACTTTTTAATCAGTAAAGCTTGCAAAATTGAACCAGAAAACAAATATGCTAAGGACAGTGATCGAGACTTTGAAATGAGCATAAAAGTTGTCACATTACGTACTTAAAACAAGTAACTTTCATGAAGAAAAACTTAAAAAAATTGTCTTTAACATGTTGTTTCATGGTAATTTTCTAAAATTAATCAGAAAAGTACCTTTTGGTACTAGTTTTTATAAACAAAGTTCCCGTAGCTACAACATCTTATTTATTTATTTTTTTTTATCAAATCAAGAATTTACAGCACTTTAGACAAACTATATAGGCTCAAGTTTTAGTGTTTTACTAATTTAGGGTATTATTTTATAGAACGATTTTTACTCAAAAATTTGAGTTATACGAATATAATTTTCAAATGATAAACTTTAATTGTTTTCAAATGAACACTAAAACGACTATCATAAAGACCCGTTATGCTAAACTCCTAGCATTGCAATGCTAGGCACGGGTCCAAAGCCTGTCTTAGTCCAAAAGGCTACTCAAGTCATAGTTTTAACAACACAGTACATAGAATGCTTTAGGATCATTTTTAGGCTTAATGGGCTTAGAACCAATTAGGAGCCCACTAAATGAATTATGAATATGGTTAATTGAAACTTAGTTCAAGAACCAAAAAGTTATGTAATTTTTAATTTAGTTAGATAAAATTATATAAACTTAGAAACAACACGATAATTAATTAAATATTTAAATTAAATTAATTATTGATCTTAACGTGGACTAAGTAAATTAAGGAAAGGTAAGCTTCATGAGGATTGAATTCATAATTAATCCCTATAATAAAAGTAATGATTCTTGTCACTCTTTGATAAAAGAATTACAATATAAAGGAATGATAAAAATTCTTACAATTACGCTAAAAATTAAAACAACATAAAATAGGTTATTCTTATTTACTCTTAACGGGTGTTTTATACAACATCATTTCCTATAGAGTCTAAGAAATTTTAGGCAAGTAGAGAAACTTACTACAAAAAATAGGTAAGTAGGAATCTCGGTTATAGTACAGATAATTTTAAATAAATATTTTCCAAAAGTAGTAAGCATGTTTAATTACAAGTCAAAGTATGCTATGCCATGTCATATTGCATATTCACTACATTGTTTAATGAAATCTTTAAATAATAAATTATATAAGAGTGTTGTACTAACTTCTCTACATATGGGGAGGCTTAAGATTCAAAAATAAAGAACAAATTAAATTAGATCACAATGTTGTTGGGATTTTGCAAGTCTAACTTCTTGTCATTCGCGCATAATCGGTGCAACTACTCGGGCCCCGAATAAAATAACAAGACAAGATTATAACTGAGCATAATCTACACATACAAATTATTGTGACATGCTATTTTTAATATTTTGCAGGTTATAGTTCCTACGTGATAAGCAAAAGTTCATCCTAAGAATGTTTGTACTTTAGGTCAACAACTTGTCTGCAGTAACTGATGGACTGAAGGCAAAGCGGTAGGCGATTAAAGTAGAGTAATGGGAAATGGATATTGTGGGCTTTATTTTCCACGCACTTTTATTAAATATAACTCTTTTGATAATGTGTTAAACTGTATGACTCTAGTAATATGTATGTTTGGGAAAACTGTTAAACCCTTATAATATGTTACTACTTACGTTGCAACAAAAAGTAAAAATAGTTTTAAATTAAAATTAACTAAGTTAACTTTTAAAAATAGTTTAAAAAAGAAAAAAATGTTCCATAAAATTGTGTAATATAAAAAAATATATGTTTAAGTAGTTAAGTAACGATCACATAAGTAAAGTCATTACATATAAGAAAGACGAACAATGGACAAAGGACCATTAGTTTGATTTTATATGTTTTTTCATTAAAAAATAACTAGAACTATGGATATGGGAAACTGGAAATAACATACATACATAGTTGGAGGCATAACTACTAAAAGATAAAGAGTTCAAATCTCCAATCTAATTTCAAAAAAAAATTCACACATATACATTTAAAAAAGATGGAAATATGATAACAAAATATAAACTAAGCAGGCATGAATATGCTAAGACCCTCTAAAAGAGTCTTATGTTTATGACTTATTTTTTAAGCCGTTGAATTTAATTCAATGGTTTAAAAATTTGAACTCTACCTGCTAATTAGGAGGTCTCCTTTACAAAAACAAATAAAAATTAAAATTGAGAAAAAAGAACTTAAAATTTTTAGAAAATTTTCAAAAAAAAAAAAAAAAACCACGGTTCCTCTCCTTCCTCAATGGCCAATGCCACTGCCACTGCCACTGCCACCACCTCGTTGGCCATTGTCACGGCTCAGATCGCTTTGCAATCGCAACCAAACTCTTTTAATTTTAACCATCAAATACAAATCTTATGATAAAAAAATGGGTCCATGGTAAGACTTTTAAAGAGTATTACCATAGCATTTCCCTAAACTAAATGCATGCTTTTTTTTTTGCTAAAAGAAAACTAAACTCATGATTGATTTTATGAACTACATTCTTTCCTTATTTACAAGGCATGATAAGACTCGTAATTCGAATACCGGCTTTAAATTTGTATTTAGAAGAAAAAAGGAAATGCTGCGATAAGACCCTTTGAAAGGGTCTAACCATAAGATTCATTTATTGGCCATTGGATTTGTATCTAATAGTTAAAATTTGACAAGCTCATTACAAGTTAAATAAACTTGCACACACCATATTAATGAACGAAAATTAAAAAAATAAAAAATAAAAAGGGCTGACGAGAAGCTATTTCTCCTCCACCTTCGAGAGGAGTCGTCGGAGTTCTTCTTCACCTTATCGGAGGCACAATGATAGCACGAGGCACGAAGATGGCACAAGATGCAACGACTTCGCCATCCCTTCTATTTGGGCCACAAAACAACAACGTCCAAATTGAGATCGAATCATCCACAATGCCTCCACCCAATCCACCACCTTGGGTCACGAGATTCCATTGAGATTCTGACACCACCCTCACTAACCTTAGGTTGAGATGGTGATGGGCCTATGCGACGCACCTGCCGTTGATGGCATGAGTGGGTTCACGATCCATTGTGGTCGCACATTAATTCCCCTCGCATCTCGAGCCGAGATCATTGTAACCATCGATGCTAAAGCAGCGACCCCCTCCGTCTTCAACGACCCCCTCGACGGAACTAATCTCAACCATAGGATCTAGAGTATGTAGTGATGGCCCTTGTGGGTTTGTCTTGAACCCGTTGAGACCACCGTGGGTTCATTTCGTGTAACGTCCCTTTGCGGATGTCACAATAATCGTTACTTTTATCGTTAATATCATTATTTAGAAATAAATAATCCAAGTAAAGTACTTACACTCAAACTAATATCCCAGGAAGACATGCATATTTTTTTTAAACTACTTACCGAATTTGCCTCACTCACCTCGATTAGCCCAACGAAGCACTTATAGTGTTCGACTAATTGATCACCTGTAGAAATGGTTAGTTCACAATACAATCATTTATTAAATTATAGACGCACAAAACTTCAAATAATGTTTAAATCTCTCAAGAAAATTACTTATATGTCCAAATAGTTTAATCATACTAAAATAAAGAAATATGGCATAGTCCTCAAGAAACCACAATTAAGGAAATATTAAACAGTCTCAAAAGTCTATAGGAAAATAAATTAAGTCTTAAATCAACATCAGTGCAGAAAGTAGCATTAATAATAAAATCATTGTTCAAGTCATTGATTCTTTTCATGGCGCGATTCCGTTTCAATCCAATACTCCTAGTACACATGCCCGTCCCCATCCTCCACCTATTCCATATGTCTTTTTCCTTTGTCTGCAATATGATATAACACTAAGTAAGCATAAGCTTAGTAAGTACATTTTCTTATCTCACAACATAAAATATGAACTTTTATAAAAACATAACATAAGATCATAGTCATAAACATAAAAGTACACAAGGCACATGTTCGTGTATATATATGTAACGCCCCCCTTTACGGACGTCACAGATGTCGTTACTTTCGTTTCGTAATGTTTTTATTTATAAGATAAACTATTTAATTAAAAAGGAAATTTGAAAATATAACCCAGGATCCATGCACTTTTTTTTATATTTATATATATACATCAATGTATAACTTATATTGCTCAATTATAAACACCCATTAAATAGTTTATCAATATCAAAGTGAACTGAATAAACTTTTAAAAACATCTTTAAAATCCATAGACACAGTTCGGCAGGCCGAAGCTGTCCGGCAGTTCAAAGGTCAACCTTCGGCAGGCCGCCCGAGACTTTGCAAAATGGGGTTTTTAAAATCAACAGGATCGGCAAGCCGATACCTGGCAATTGACAGGCCGATACCTAGCAATTGGCAGGCCAAACGATTAAAAGAAAATATTAGAAATTAATTTTTTTTTTACAAGTTCCAAAACTTCAAGGTACGAAAACAATAAACAAACTCAGAGATGAAACATAAAAATAAACATAGTTCCAAAATTTTGAAACTTCTTTCTTTCTTGGCGTCTTTCATTTGCAATTCATCTTGCTTAGCTCACACGCCCGTCTTGGTCCTCCTCCTAATCCATGGTTCTCTTACCCTTATCTGCAACATGATGAAAACTTGAATAAGCAATCGCTTAGTAAGTACATTTGTAAATCTCACAACTTAAAGCATTTTATGAACATCATCATCATCATCATTATCATCATCATAATAGTGCATTAGGCACATTTTCATAGGAACATATCTTTCATTACATTGTTCATATTAAAACTTTATTCATTTTATCTTAAGGGCCCAAGTGTTGCACCATAACATCATCATTATAGGCGCGCCATCATGAGAGGAGAGGGGTAGCTAATCCCAAACCAAACATGACATCATAACTTATCATAACATAACATAACATATCATTGGGTGTGCAACACTTATTTAGGTGATGCATATATACATATTTATACTTAATGCTTTGAAAAAACATTATCATCAAAACATGCATAAAATTTCATGCCTTCAAAAACTTCATAATAATACTTCATGAAAACTCATCATAAACCATCATGAACATAGATTTCAAACTTTTGATAAAACTAATACTTTTTATAAAATCATACTTTTCGTAAACACATTATGTTGTAGGTGAGAATATACTTACCTCAATAAGCTTACTTAATCTTAACTTGTAGGTGACGACGCCGCGATCTCGATGTGCTCACTTCTCATTGTGTTCATGTCATACATTCATAAAATGGCAATTAACCTTTATTTTCAATGAATTAATTACCACAACTTATCATCCATTTTCATATAACATCACATACACATTCATTTCTTAAAACATACATTTACAACATATTTCATTGACTTTAAAACATTTAAATAAAACTATCAACACAATTACATTTCTGACCTTCAAGAATTAAAAATTTAATAACTTAACATACACACATAATTAGAGCACCAAATTTTGCAAGAACAAAGTTAACATATAAACACATTACCATGATTTTTCTTTGGTCATAAAAATTTCATTTAAAGACTCTAACAAGTCATACAACTTATATACCAAAATCTGCCAGCAACAATAACACAGTATGCAATCCTAAACTCAAGTCTATTTATCACATTTTCATGCCATAGAAAAATCTACAAAAATTATCACAAATAGTAGACACCTAGGATTATAACATATCCAAAAATCAGCTTTAAATAAATTCTATATAATCCAATACATGCATTAAAAGACAGAGGCAAAAATAATTTTCATTGTGTCAGGCAGTGAGTTTCATACATTTTTCATATTCCAATAAATTAAATAAAATTTCTATGACCCCAAAATTCATATTACAAGTCATTAACATATAATTACAGAACCACAAAATTTCACATCACTAAATAAAAATCATTAAGTTATTCAGAACTTCATCCAATAACAATCCCTCAATTTCATGGATAAAACAGTCCTAAAAACCTAGCTACAATAAAAATTCCATAACACATAAAATATTAATAAAATCATCACCCAAATTTTCAGTCTAATACTTAACAACTACATGAACATATTTACCAAATTTCGTGCATAACAACATGCATTTGCATAAAAAACAACACCCATACATATGTGCAATACAACCGATCAGTAATAATTTACTGTGAGTGATGGAGAGAAGAAAATCCATAACTTTTCATAGAAAAATCCAATTGAGGTGAAATTTTGAGGGTTAACACATAATACATACATGAATAACATATTAAAAATTCACATCAAAACGAAATTCTTAGACTAAGATATTGTAGTAGGATTGAGGAGAGAAATACAATTTCAGAAATACCGAAAAAAAATGAGTTCTTACCTCGAAACGATTTCTCTTCAATCTTCTTTTGAATTCACCCAAAAATTTAATATTTTACTCAATAATAATAGGAAATTTCAAGAGGGAGAGTAGAAGAAGAACATGTGATGAAGAGAGAGAGAGGATGAGAGAAAATACGTGTGTGAGAGAAAGAGAGAGCGTGCTAAAAAAAAATTTGTTTACGTGAAAAGGAAAACTCATACTCTCCATATTAATCAGAATTTTCTGATTAAAATCAAAGCAAGATTCATGGGAAAATGGAGAGGATTGAGGGAGAGTTAGCAATTTTGTCACAATTACCGTATTTTGCCTTTGTAAAATATAAAACCTTATCAATTAAATCTAATCAATCAAAAGTCAAATATTTAATCTCCTAAAATGAGGAAGTTAATCCATAAACATGCCAATCAATCAAAAATCATTATCCAATCATATAATCAACCTTGACACAAATTTCGTAGAATTTCTACTGACTGCTCATCAGTTGTCATCGGCTTGCCGATGTCCCACTTCAGCCTACCGATTCCTGAAGTCCGGCCTACCGATGATATACCATCGGCCTACCATTTCGAAACGGGTCATTTCGGCTTGTCGAACTAAATGGTTCGACCTGCCGATATGTCCTAACATACCAAAATTCATCAAAACATTAAATTATCATTAAACATATAACATTAATAACATGAACACCTGAGCACATCAATTTCACGTGAGCATCACCTGTCATAACACTTAAAATGGTTAGCACCATATATTATAACACATATCATAAAATGATTACTTAATGTCGTTACACATTTGTCATAAACTGTTACATGAAAATCGACGGGTGTTACAATATATATATATATATATCTTTCATTTAAACTTCTGTATTAAAACATTATTCATTTTATCTTTTGGGGCCCAAGTGTTACACCATTAACATTATAGGCATGCCGTCATCAGAGGAGTGGGGTAGCTAGTCTCAAACCAAACACGACAAGTCCAAACCTTTAGGACTTCATAAACATAAACATAGGGTGTGCAACGCTTAATTAAATGATACATACATACATACATACATACATACATATATATATATATATATATATATATAAGCTTTCCTTGAAAACTTGTCATAAACCATAAAACATGAACATAAAAACATCCTTAGGAAAATTCATCGTGAAAGGTCTTGAAATAAGAACATTAAATCACAAACCTTCACTTATAAAACATTGTTTAATATTTTCATAAACTTTATCATGTTGTAGGTGAGAATATACTTACTTGACTTGCTTACTTACTAAACCTTAAATTGGATGGTGTTGTTGCGGTTCTTGGTGTGCTCGCCTTTTGGCGTGTTCAGGTCAATCATTCATATAATACATAAAATTAATATTCATGATCATGATATTGTTTAATACTATATTACATCATCATACATCATTCTTAACGAAATAAAGCATCTTTAAGTTACAAACATACACTTGGAGTCAAGAAACATAAAAATAGAAAACTTGACCTTTAATCACTTAGAGAAATTAATCTCAACTTATAATCATGAATAAAGCGTAAGAATTATTTCATAACATAACTAACATATATAAACATCACTCGAATTTTCTTTTCTTGAAAATATTAATTCAAAATAACTTTTTCTAATTTTCAAAACATTCAAGTAAATCTGCCAATCATAAAAACTGACTGACTTTCAAGGATTCATAACCCTATATCTTTCAATTTATATAAAATTAGAGCATGAAAATTTACAAGAATAAAGTTAACACATATGTATAATGCTTAGAATTTTTCTTTGGCAATAAAAATTTCATTTGATAACTAAAATAAATCATACAATCAATGCTACAAAATTTGCTAGCCAAGTCTGGGCAGTAAGCCGTCCTAAAAAAAAATTATATATTAAATTATTTATGCCATAAAATAATTTATAAAATTGCTACATATAATAGATACATAAAATAATAACATATCTAAAATTCAGCGTCAAATAAATTTGGAGTAATTCAAAACACACATTCGAATTTGGAGTTAATATTAACATTAGGCACACTGTATAGTGAACATATTTCATTCAAACATTTTTATGAAATCAAATATGTATGATATGCTTTTGAAATTTTTATGTTATATGCTTAACATATAAATATAAGTTAGAAAAATAATAAATCATGCAAAACATATTTAAAGTTATGATTTATCATCTCATGAATTACATAAAACATATCGGCAGACATTTATAACCATTGAGTACTTAAGAGTCAATGAAATTTATCTTAAAATATAATAAGGATATAAAGCTAAACATTTACAAACATTTAGTTAACATATCAACAATTATTCATAATTTTTACAGAATCAAAAGATGCTTTTTGCCCCGTAAATGGACTGTACAATACACAAATACAAATCTGCCAGCAAATAAAATTTTGTGAGCGATATTTGATTGAAAGCTCATAACCATAGAAATATTTTAAATGAAAATTTATTAAAAATCCCAGATATTCCTAGCATATATATACACATCAAATCCAAAAATCATAGCAAATAAAATCATTTGATTGTAAAACATTACCAGCCACTTTACCAACAAACCAAAAACCCTAGAATTCTCTTATCGCACTCTAACAACAAAACCTTATTTTTACGAAATTTCTTGATATCACATAAGCATAAATGCTTTCAACCATAATGTAACATTGTTATAATCAAAGTAATAGACAAAATAATTTATTTTTCATACAAACATACATGCATACACATTCACAATCATAAAAGAACAATTTCTAACAAAGTTTATCACAAAACAATATACATCAATCATAAAAATTCAAAACCATGAAAACTTTAAAACATGCCTTTAATTCTTATGTTTTCTTCAACAAAGATGAATACTTGCACACAAAATCTCTAAAATAATTCCTTCTACTTTGGCTTGAAAGAAAATACGAGTAATGAATTCTTGGCTTTAAAGATTAGAGAAATGATAGAGGCTTATGAACATGAATTTGAGAGTGGGTAAGGGAGATAATTTCTTTTGGCTGGAAATTAAGAGAATGAAGACTTTAGTGGCTTAAAGGTATATTTATAGGTTTATGAGAGAGAAGAGATTAGATGAGCATAGAAAACTCTAATCCTAATCTAATTAGATTTCTCCCTTTTTAAATGAGCGTAATCCTAATCTAATTAGATTTTCCCCCCACTTTTTCTTTTTCTCTTTTTTTTTTCCTAAACGCGGATTCACCGTGATTATTTTCTTTTCGTTGCTATATATCTAATATAATATATAATATCTTAATAATATAAACGGTTATCTAATATAATATAATTATAAATGTATAATTATATATATACAATAATAATATTTACTTCCATGACCCTAAAAAAATATTAATTTACGCATTATTTTTTTCAAACTTTATATTATTTTGTTTCTTAACGCCATAATAAAGAAAATGCTACATATGTAATTATCATGACATCATTAATATCATAAATATAAGAAAACATGCAACAAAATTCACGTTATCGTCAAGAATGTAGCTCTAAGGCATACATAACTCTATAGTATTATAAAGATTATAAATTTAGAGCAAGTTGAAACTCTTAACAAGAACAATAAATACTTTATGCTTATCATCATTTTCAACATGAACTTTTCGAGCACATCGATCCTACGTGGCTGTCACCTGCGACATTAATAAATAAAACAATTAATTTACTTAACATAAATAATAATAACTCATAAAATATCATGTTCTAATGTTTAATTAATATAAATATCCATAGGTGAAAATGACAGACGTTATATCTCGAACTCGTTGCACCGTGATTCATAGCCAACAATGCCACCCGCCACCCCTCGACCGAAGTCAAGCCTAGAGATCTTTCCCTTTGCCGGTGGCTACTTTTTTTGTTTTTGTTTTTTTATTTTTTTAATTTGTTAAAATAAAAAAAATGATTGGGTGAAGGTGTTTTTTTTTTTCGTGAGGCTTAATTTTTAAACCATTGAATTTAATCTAACGGCTTAAAAGAATAGGTCTTTTAATAAAGACCGTTCTTAGGGAGCGTTATCATAGCACGCCCCAATTAATTTATAAAGAGAGGACAAAAAAAATTAATGAGGAGAAAATAGGGACTTGAAAACTGACATGACAAATAAGAATGGAGAAAGAAATTGCACATTAATAATTCCCATCTTACGAGACAAAAACACCAAAATGTGGGGAGACACTCCCACTGCCCCAGCCCCAGGTCCATCTCTCTCAACTGTGTAAACAAAAAAATATTTTGCCATTTTTTTTTATTTCACCGCCAACAATCAAAACCCCACAAGGAAAAATAGCAAAACCCTTCAATTATTGCATTAAAGGCAAAATTAGAAAAAATATATTTTTAAACTGTCAATTTTATCAAATGTTTGACAAAGATATATAGGACTAATTTTTTGGTTTAAAAAGTTATTGCAATTTAAAAATGGTACATATTATAATATTTTAACCTAAAAATTAACTTTAACTACATTTTTTTAAAACGTAATATTATTAAAACTCTTTCTCATTATTTTGCTCCAGGTATCTTTTAATTCACTTATTTTCATAAAATTAAACCAAATATTAAAAATTCATCTTGGAAAGATATCCTTTTATTCACAGCGATCTTAAACCTTATTAATCTGAGCGAATAAAATGGGAAAATTTTAACCGAATTTGAGAATTCTATTATTAAACTCAAACTCGGAAGAAGATTATGTAATTTTCCATGGGCTTGTCTTCCTCAATTTAGACACGATGATGATGATGATTGATGAATCAATCATAGCATCAACAAATCAGAGCACAGCAAAATCAAACAAACCCCGTTTTGGAACTTCTCTTCTCTCCTCTTCCGCCATAATACCCAAAAAAAAAAAGAGAGAAAAACGATGGCGGATTCCAGGTCGAGCAGTAGCAGTAGAAGCAACATGAGCAGCAACGGAACATCATCAATAACGAACATATCCCAAGACCATCTCTTGACGGTCCTTCTCCTTTTGCCTTTCCAATCAGTTCTCTCCTTCTCCGTGACTTGCAAGAAGTTTAGGTCCATCGCTTCCTCCGACTCTCTCTGGGAGTCCCTTTGCAGAAGAGACTGGGGGCCCACTTTTGTTGATGCTCTTCTTAATCATCAGATTCAGATTCCATGGATGAAGCTCTACAAGCAACTGTCCCAGCTGGACTCTGTTTCATGCTGTAAACTCTCTGATTCAGATTCCATGGCTTATCCACGCCCACCCTCCTCAAGAGCTTCTCATTCTCTCAACTTCGTCTCTGATTGTTTGGTCTTGTTTGGCGGTGGCTATGAGGGAGGTCTGTTCCTGTCCTTCTTCTTTTTCTTTTCATATTATTATATCACCAGAAGTTGTTGTTAGTTTTTGAGATGGGATTTGATTAAATTTGTTGTTTTGCTCTGTTCCTTCTCTTTTGGGGGGTCCGGGGGGGTCTCTTGGTTCGTAGATAGATGGATCTTTTTTTGGACAAAAAGGAGGAATAACTATGACAGTAGAATATAGTACGGAACATATTAATTATTAATTTGAGTTGGTGAGTTATTTTCCTGAGTATTCTCTGCTTAATAATTAATTGGTTAATTATTTGTAGCAGGTGCATTTATTTATTAAGAATTATATATTCCCACTTGAGAAATGAGAATTAACAACTTATTTGAGACGTAAACTTTGGTGGATATATTTTGTGCTGAAATTCTTTTTTTTTTTTTTAAATTGTATAGCTAGTACTCAAACCAGACACAAAGCAATAACTTAACGACTGGTGTGAAGCCACTAGATAATAAGCTGGTCATTCATACAAATTCACTGGTGCCCTAGCTACGCTGTAGAGTTCCCCTCTGAATTCCAAGCATAAAAACATCCTGAGAATAAATGATTCCTGGTTTTGAAAGCTAGAATTATTTGGTGTTAAAAGCTTTGTTCTGTGTCTTTAGCTAAGCTACGTAGTTTTCGTCCAAATTTCAAGCACAATTGTATCTGAGGATAAATGATCTCTGGCGTCCTTGTGCGGAAAGCTGTACACGCAATACGTGTAGCATGTAGGCGTCTACATTATGCTCTAGTTACTAAACTGCTAACTAAACTGGTTTTTGGAATGAGAGCCAAGACAGCATAATAAGATAGGTCGAACTTACTAAAGCAAGTGCCCATCTAAGCGATGTTCCTGGTCTTGGCTACTTCTACTTCTAAGTTCTTTTCATGAAATGAGGTCTTATACAGAGCTTTGCCTCTCAGTTAGCTGAAATTTTAGTTTCTATTTCTTTCCTGGAACTCGGAAGTATCCACATGTAAGTTTTAGGTTGCGGTGTTTGACTTGTGAGGTCTCACACCGGAGTTTATTATTTCAGGATCACATATTGAATCTTTTTGTTGATGCTAGATAGGTACCGTGTCAAGTATGTTATAGGACCCCTATTGCAGTTAACTTCAATCACCAAAGCAGTGAATATGATGATCAGAATAGTACAAACGTCTCTTTGGCTGGTCCTCAAATTGTAATGGCTGCTTTTATTTTTATAGAGCTCACAGTGGTAAAATTTATGTCACACAGTCGTTGATATAAAAATACAGTATAAATGAAACGATGCTACCATAAATGAAACAAAGCATACGAAGATATAAATTTCACTCTTCAATGCACCAGTCAAGGAAAGGCATATGACAGAGTAGGATATCAAAGAACTTGGTAAATAATAAGTGCAAGCGTCAATTTGCCCCCTTTACCTTCTATTTTTGCAAGAATGAGTTGTCTTAAAATTGCTACTTTCTGAAAATCGTCTCATCACCACCTTTACAAAACGTGTTCAAAGCTTTTTTCAAATGTTTGTTGACTAAGGTGATTGTTTGAAGAGTTTTGTGAATGCATGTAGAACATCTCTAATTCTGCGACAGATGATTGGTTTAAATCATTTTGAAAGTGAGATCATGAAAAGATTGCAGGGTAATCATCCTATAAAACCAAAAGGCCGTTTTACAAATTTAGTAATGGTTAAGATGGATTCCGTTTTTATAGAAGTTATTGTTGTTGCCACTAAGTGAGCATACCATCTTCATACAATCATCACAACCGAAAAATCTTTACGGTTGTTTCTAGGCTAGGTCATTTTCATCTTTCCTGATTCTTTATTGTGCTTTTAGATTCTTTTTATCGTTTTATCGTTCAATGATTATGTTTCTTCTTCCTGTTCTACTTAGGACGCCATCTTGATGACACATGGGTGGCATACATTGGTGATGGTTGTCAAAGAATGTTGAAGTGGCAGAAGGTTAAGTCAGGAATTCCAAGTGGGAGATTTGGACACACATGTGTTGAAATTGGTGATGTTCTAGTTCTATTCGGAGGCATTGATGATCATGGTAGCCGTCTAAATGATACATGGGTGGGAGAATTAGCATGCCATGAGACACTTGGCATCTCATTGTCATGGAAGCCGCTTGATGTAGGAACCATCACCCCACCCCACCGGGGGGCTCATGGAGCATGCTACATGGGTAATCGGAAGATGGTTATCCATGGAGGGATTGGGCTAAATGGAATCAGATTGGGTGACACATGGGTTTTAGAACTCTCTGAAAACTTTGGTTTTGGAACATGGTATGAAATAGTGACACGTCCATCTCCTCCTCCTCGTTCAGGACACACATTGACATGCATTGGCGAATTTCAAGGGGTTCTTTTTGGAGGCAGGGGGTCAGAGTATGAAGTTCTTAATGATATATGGCTCTTGGACTACAACGACGATTGCTTTAAGTGGATACAAATATTATACGAACTACAAAACATTCCCGAAGGAATTTCCCTCCCTCGAGTTGGTCACTCAGCTACTCGCATATTGGGGGGTCGAGTGCTGATTTATGGAGGGGAAGATTCATCCAGACACCGTAAAGATGATTTCTGGTTATTAGACTTGAGTGTGGTTCCATCCATTAGAATGCAGCCAGCTAAACTGGACTCCAAGCAACTGTTGGCGAAATTGTGGAAAGGGTTGAAGGTAAAATCTTATAAACCCAAGTGCCGATCTTTCCATCGTGCCTGCACAGATAACTCTGGGCGGTATTTGTATGTCTTTGGTGGAATGGTGGATGGCTCACTTCAGCCTGCTGAGCCGGCTGGGCTAAGGTTTGATGGCGAGCTATTTCTAGTGGATCTTGTGCTTCAGATGTAAAAAGGAATAGGATTCGTGTGCTTGGATGCGTTGTAGCATTCGTGAATACGATCCAATGATAATGACGTGGTCTTGTAAAAAGTACCTGTAGCTTGTAGATAATTTGTTTATTTTGCTTGCTTTTCTTGCCAAGGCTGACCAGCAGGTTGTGGGATGAGTTATAATTATGATGATGAAAGCAACTTCAACTCACTCTCTAAAATGTGTCTCTGGGCGCGTACATGTGCAACCCTTTTTTTTTTGTTGGAAATAGCGCAACACTTCTAACACGGGGAGATGTTGCATATATGAGTTGATCCGATCTATGAGGGAAGATGGTGCATCAGTGTTTCAATTTCAATTCAAACACGGGTTTGATTAACACTTCATGTTTTGAGAAATATTTACCATCCAAAAAGAGGAAAATGGACGCAGGATTCTATTCTACAAACCCATCAATATAGAATTTTTCAAAAATATCCGCTTAGGATATCTCATTTTATTGTGGATGCACTCGCATGCACACACTTTTTGTATTCCTCCAACGTATGTATAAGTAAAAAAATGTAACATAAAAATTTTTAGCAGAAACATTAATGTTAAAGGTGCAACTGTAAGTCTTTGTTACGTTTTTCAGCGTAAATTTCTCAATATTACATTTTTGTAATGTCAATGTTGTGTTTAATGGCTATTACATTATGTTTTTCACCTCTACGTGTTGCGTTGGAGTGAGGATCCCTAGAAGAACCGTACAAAAGCCATATGCATGTATATGCATGCATGTGTAAAAATGACATTCACAAAAAAAAAATGACAGTAACTTAATCTAGCGGTTCAAACTGGAGTTGTGCAGAAATCTTAATACACTTGGATCTTTGACCTTTTTTTCCTTTTTTTTTTTCGCTTGTCTGTGATAGTTACTAGCTGTGGTTGAGTGGCCTTGGAAGAGGTAAGTATTCATCAGACTTCAATTGGGTCACTTTTTGTTCTGTATATGAAAATTAGGCCTCATCCCATTTCTTTTTACACCATTAATTTTCTTTTCCATTTTTTTTAAATCTTTGATTCATATCACTTTTCACATATAATATGTTCAAATTATACCTAAACAAAAGTTCACCACATAGCTCTTCCTCTCTCTTCCCTCACTCTTAATATCTTTTTTTTTTTTTTGGGTGCATTTTGATCTTTTTTTATAACCTTCGGCAATCCTATGGTTAAAAACTCCTCACACACACACACACTCACACACACAATATAAACACCCTCCAATTCAGCAACCGATGGAAAACGGCACCTAAGCAGCGAACTTCGTACGAGTAGAGAGTGAAATGAAGGACTACTGTAGAATATTCATGGGGAACTTGTAATATGCTACAAGGGTGATAGGTCACTTATAGTTTCAACTATTTCTTAATTTTAGTCACAACCAAAATTTCCTAACTAGAAGTTCCGTGGCTAAAAGTTTTAGTTACTATAAAAATTGAATTTAAGTTTGTGACTAAATATATATTATTCATAATATTTTGTTGAGGCTAACAGATTTGCTAAAAATTGTTGTAACTAAAAGTCTAGTTTTTGTAGTGATTATATAGCAAAAGGCTACAAAAAAGGGCATTATTTCATACACTTTAAAAAAACAACACAATTTATTTGTGTATTTACACCTAAAATATATTTGAAATTTCGATGTGTGACCCATGCAAGGTAGCCAACAAAGCTATGGTTCTTCTTCCTATGTGGCTTCTTGTTCACAAACTGCTGCCAAGGACCTATCCTAGTTCATCATAATGAAGCTTTGAACCACATTACTTCTCAAGAATCTTTCCATTAAGGTGGACAAGGGAAAGGAAAAACTAATAGTTGGTAAGGGTTGTCAACCTCTTTTTTATTTTGGGTTAATTACTAGGTATACAAACAAAATCGCGACTTCTAAAAAACATTCTAACGTTCAAAAAATTAGAGTGAATTTGTTTTTAAAACATATTTTTATTCTTGAGAAAAAATTTCTAAAAAACATTCTAACATTCAAAAAGGCCATAAAATTTGATATATATATTTTTTAGAAATTTGGTGCTTTGTTTAATGAGTTTTTATGTCTTTAAATCTATAAGATATTTTTCATAACTGCCTAAAAGTAATTATGTCATTTTGCCCAATTTTTCTATATTGGACCTTTTATACAAAAATGAGCAAAACATATGTAGTGTAGAAAATTATTAAGCCAAGTTATAAGGAAAAGGTAATTAATTAATTACAAATTAATTAATTAATTATCCAATGTTAAGCATGAACAATTAAAGGTGAATAAGGAAAATAATTTTGAATCGAAGGATTTAAATTTAATTAATCATTTAATACCCAAGTGGCCAGTTAGCTAATAAAGATGAAATTCTTAAGAAAAGATTTAATTTCCTGTTTTACAATATGTTAAACTAATTGGCATAAAACAAGTTTAGACTATTACAGAGTGTTTTTCAACAAGATATAAAAATAGTGAATAGGAACATGACTAGTTAGTAGATCCTAGTTCTGAAAATAGAATAAGTAGGAATCTCGTTTATAGCATGAAAACTACAGTTTTCAAATTTAAGTGTTTTCACATGTCTTTATAAAACTATGAAAATGCATGATCAGTGTTGTGTCATGTCATAATATGCCATGTTGAGATATGCTATGTCTATGACTTATTATGTTTATGTCATGTCATGTTTACGTTATGTGATATGTAATGCGTGATGTTGTTACACAGTATTAAATTATATTGCACACTCATTTTATGTTAAGTATTGTTATGTTTTTATGTTATATGATGTTATGTAGTACCATGTCATACTATATACACAGAATAAGATAAGTGTAATAAATAAGATAGGTTAAATTAAGAGTGTCATACCAACCTCTCAACTTACGGGGAGACATTCGGTTCATTTTATGATCTAGATGCCGTTGGGGATCTTTGCAAACCCTAACCTTCGATGATCACGCGCAACCGGTATGAACATTTAGGCCCATTAAGTATGATCAGGTAGATACATAAGATATATTCAAAATGAAGCATAATAAGCTCATGCATGTTTTGATAAATGTTTTAATTTATTTTTTTGCGAGTATTAGTTCTGTAATGACCTATTATTAAAAAATCAGTACGCAGCAGAATTTTAAAAATTTTAAATTAGAGTATTTTCGAAAATACAAGTTAGACATGTTATAAACATAAATTAATGATAGATTTTATTAACCTTTTGTATATTGAAGTAGGCTTGAACCTGCATGGAGAAGAACGTTTTAGAAGAGCCTCAACTAACTAGTCTTCTTTGTTATTCTCTATCCATGATCGGAGTGTGGGTGGTCACTAGGGCTGCATAAAAACCGGCCCGCAACCGCCAGCTGCCTGTGCCCGTGCTCGGTCCGCTCGAAAAAAAGGGGTCCATGTTAGCAACCTGCCAATGGGTGGATTGAACCCGCCCGCCTACATATGTTGGCGAGTGGGTATGGTTTAGAATTTTAGGGGGCGGGTTCAAACCGAACCCACCCACCTAATGCTTTAAAAAAAAATTCTAGAAAACATCTGTTTACCCTTAAATCTTTCAACAACAAAGTAATTGTATGCATATTACGATTCAACTTAATTTGCACAATTGTACATAACTTCAAAACGACAAACAATTGTATACATTACGACTTAATTCTGCTCATAACTTCAAAACATCAATTTTTTATTTAGACAAAAAAAAAAAAAACACACACACACACACACAAAAAAAAATTTACGAGTTCAAGGATATTTATCCAACAAACGGTTGCTTCCTTCTAAGTTCAACGTGTAGCTAGGTTTATGGTCCATTTGATTCATAGATCAGAATGGAAATTCAAAAAGTTTTGATAGGGAAAACTATAACAAAAATATTTGAATTATGGTTTAAACTAGCAAATCTAAAGAGAGCTTCGTTTTGGTGATTTCTTGCGAGTTGATATCCTTTATGCTTGGGTAATGTTTCATTTTTGTCAAACCAACAAATTAGCTCAGAGTAGATGAAAAATAAATAATAAATAAATAAATAAATGTTGGATTCGTACGATGTATAAGGTTAACTTGAAGTCCACAAAAATGTGAAGATTATTCATGTAGATTTTTGTATAGACTATAAAAAAACTCAAAAAATTATATTGGGCATTAGTGTAAGCCCAAACTACTGCAACTGGCCTGCACCCGCCCGCACTCAAATCGAAACTGCCCACCATTCCATGGGTGGTTTGTGGGTTGGTTAATCTCTAACCTGTCATTTAAAAAAATCGACCCGCATCCGTCCAAAAACCGCTAAACCACCCGCTGTTCACCTTAGTGGTCACACGTCGTACAACTCTTTCTTAGGTGACTCTTCATTTAACCACTTGAGAAGACCTAGAGCTAAAGTTCATGATGTTAAACAGTAGCTCTCAAAGAGTTGCAGAGTTTTTCAAACTAGAGTACTCACCCTATATTTCTCAACTGATCTAAATAACTAAGAAAACTCACCGCCTATTTATAGAGGTTGTATAAGCCTTATTTGATAGAGCCCTAAAATTCAAATCTAGATCAACTTCTGATAACACTTGTATCTAAAACATATATAAAGATTATTGCACGATCGACAAGCCGAACATTTCCATTGGCCTACCGAACTTACTATAACACCTGCCAAATTTTCATGTAACGAATTATATAAAATAAGTAATGAAATTAAATAATTTTCTTATTGATATATGATATAATGTTACTGACCATTTTATTTTGAGTGTTATAACAGGTGACGGTCACGTAGAATTGATGTGCTCAAAGGTGTTCATGTCATTAACATTATATGCTTGGTAATTACTTAATGATTAATTAATGTTTGTTATTTTAGTGTATATGGCAGTTCGGCAGGCCGAATTGTCCCTCACGAAACGGCATACTGATGAATTCAATCGAGAGGCCAGACCTTATGCCTTTAGCAGGCCAAATTGAGCAGTCAGCAGGCCAAAGACTGCTGATGAGCAAACAACATAAATCTCCCAAAATTTGTGACAATTATAATTATTGTGATTGGATATAATAGGATGATAATATTTTGATTAATTGACATTTTTTTGGTTTAATTCCTCATTCTAGGAAATTAAATGTTTGACTTTTAAATAAATGAATTATTTGATGAGGGTTTCCTCTTTTGAAATTGTGAAATATGGAAAGTAGGAACAAATTTGTTGACTTTCCCCAATCCTCTCCATTCCCCATGTGAATTTGCCCCAATTCTAGTCAAAAAAATTTCTGATAATTATAGAGAAGATGAGTTTTCCCATTTATGTCATTTCATTTTCATGTAAACTATCTCTCTATCACTCTCTTTTTTTCTCTCTCTAAATATTCTCTCAGAAACACTCTCTCTTTCTCCACATTTTCTCCCCCATCCTCTTCCCTATGTTCTTGCAAAAAATTTGAATGCAACATCGAGTCTTCTTCTGGGTGAATTCAAAGGAAAGTTGAGAAGAAATTGTTTTAAGGTAAGAATTCATTATTGGTTGTTTCTGAAATGTAATTCTACCCCTTTAATCCAACTACTGTATTTTTGTTTAGGAATTTTCGATTGCTCTGAAATTTTAATATGTTATTCATATATGTATTATGTGTTATTCCTCAAAATTCATGTTATTTCGATTTTTTTACGTTGAAATATAAATTTTCTTCTCTTTGCCACTCACTATTTTATGATTGCTGATTGGTAAAATTTCTCAAAGGGCAGTCCTTGTTCCTTAGGCAAATAAATGTTGTTTCCCCTAAAATTTAACAAATAAGTTCATGAATATGTTAAGTTTTGGACTGGAAAGTTTTGTGATAATTTGATGAATATTTTATGTGTTGTTGAATTTTCATTAAAACTAGGTTTTGAGACTACTTTATCAATGGATTGTTAGACTTATGATGTGTGACGTTTTTGTTTAATTAAATGAATTTATTTGACAATGAGATTTTTTGTTCTTCTATATTTATATGTTAATAAGGTGTCATAAGAATTTTAGGGTCTAAATAAATTTATTTTAATTGTTTGAGAATGATGATTGCATGTAACTCACCGCTTAATATGTTGGAAGTTATTTTTGTTCCTGCCTTCCAATGCATGTTTTGGGATGTTTTGAATTTATGTAAAGGTATTTTGTTGCTATGTTGTAATTTTAAGTGTCTATTATATGTAGTATTTTTATGAAATTATTTTAGAATATAGATAATTTATTATATGATGTAAGTTAGGATTGCTCACTGTTTTGCTATTGTTGGCAGTTTTGGTATTGTATGTTATGCGACTTATTTAAATTGTCAAATGAAATTTTATGACCAACAAAAAATCATGATAATATGTTTATAAGTTAACTTTGTTCCTGCCAAGTTTGGTGCTTGAATTGTGTATGAATTATGAGTTATTGAGCTATAGATTCATAAGGGTCATGTAGATATTTATGTTCACGTATTTCTTGAGTTGGAGCTGTATATGTGTTATGGTAATGGATGATTCTTTGAATGTAAATAAATGTTAATTTTATTTTTTAAATGAATGTATGACATAAACACAGTAAGGAATGAGCACATCAAGACTGCGGCGATGTCACCTACAAGTAAGGTTGAATAAGCTAAACAGGTAAGTACATTCTCACCTGCAACATGATGTGGTTTGTCAAAGTTTGAAATTATATTCATGATGATATCTATGATGATTCTATGATGGTTTCATTTAATGTTATTTATGAAAGATTTGATATTCAAAAGTTAAGCATGTTTGATGATGACGTATTTCAAGGTATAAACGTAAATAAATGTGTAAGTATATATGTATCACCTAAATAAGTGTTGCACACCTATGTTTATGTTATATTTATGTTATGATGTCATGTTTAGTTTGGGATTAGCTACCCCTCTCCTCTCATGATGGCGTGCCAATGACTATGATAATAGTGCAACACTTAGGCCCCTAAGATAAAATGAATACCAATAATGTAATGAAAGATATGTTCTATATGAAATTGTGCTTTGTGCACTATTATGATGATGCTTATGGTGATGATGTTTCATAAAATGTTTATAAAATGTTTTTACGTTGTGAGAGATAAAATGTATTTATTAAGCTTTTGCTTGTTCAGTTTTATATCATATTGTAGACAAGGGTAAGAAGATCATGGAATAGGTGGAGGGCGACGACAGGCATGTGAGATAAGCGTAGAATGATGGATTGAAAATGGAATACGCCAAAGAAGTTATAAAAGTTTTAAACTATGTTTTGTGTTTTGAGTATGTTTAATCATTTAAGTATGTTTATTTGAATAGCCTTAAAGATTTGAACTATGTCTCTTTAACTTTATAGTATTATTATTTGTCTTCCATATTTTGAAATATTGAGACTTGTTTTAAATTAAAAATTTTGTTTTAACAAAAGATTGGCCTGCCGATCACTATTGGTCGGTTTGCCGATGCAATAATCGGCTTGTCGATTATCCTATGTCGCTCTGCTGATCTTAGCGATTTTAAAACCCTTTTTTGCAGAGCCTCGGGCGGCCTACCAGTGGTTAAAGTTCGGACTACTGGTCAAGTTCAGCCTGCCAAAGTTTGAAGTTCGGCCTACCAAACTGTGTATGCAAATCTTAAAAGTTGTGATGATTTTTATTTAAATTACATTTCAGTATTGATAAACTATTTAAAGAATGTTTACAAACAAGTAATTTATTAAATATTGATATTAAAAAAATAAATATATGCATGGATCTTGGGGTATGTTTTCAAATTATGTTTTTATTTAAAATAGTTTATCTTAAATAATGGTAACAAGAACGAATGTAACAATATCTGTGATGTTTGTAAGGGGAGTGTTACACTTGCTCTATCGGTAGGCCAAACTAATGGATCGACCCACCAACTTGCGACAATTTGATCCCTGAGAATCTCTTATTTTCCACCTAAGATTCTTAGATAAAGCCTTAGTTTTAATTGAAATAACCCAATAGAAAAGTTATCTGATCAAAATAGTCATATCTGGATAATCTAATAAAAAATAAAATATTATCCAAATAATTCAACATGTTTATCTTAAATTAATTTATAAATTTAATTCAATCGATAAAATAACATGAATTACTCAATCTTATCGAATTTTAGCTAATCTAATAATTTAACATAAGTCACCAATAAGTAAAAAAAACATGCTATATCGTTACAAGATTTATTATGAGCTAGCAAAGGGGACCCAATGGACCTATATAGTTCAAGCTCCTATAATTAATAAATATGATTTCCTAGATACATATTTTATAAATATTAACTCTAACGCTGCTCCACTAAAGCTTAGAGTTGTACTTTCAAACTATATAAAATTACGATGCTTTAAGTAAGCTAACCATCCATCATTTATCATAATGTGTCACATCTTCATAGGATGTTCATAATCGGCTTAAGGATAAATTTTGTTTTACCTTCTCTATTATTTTTATCTTCCACTCCGTTATCACACCATTGGAAAACTTACTATCCAAAGACAATATACCATTCAATCACACCTATGTTTCCAAATGGTTAAGCACTTTAGTCTTCCAATTATAGGAAAACGCATAAAAGAGAATATCTTAACTCTACAAAAAGATCTATGGATTCCATATCTATTAATAACAAGTCTACACAATCAAGAGTCATGTTTTCAATGTATCAGTATGCGTACCATCATAAAGTCAGAATGTTACCCTTTGGTACATCAAAAGACATAAGTTAAGAATAAGGGCCCATTAGTCATTTCAGGATTAAGACATAACACATATGATTGTTTAAAGTGAATCGATTTGCACAAATACAATTATTAATCGAAATCAATTCAACTTTATGCCTCGATCTAATACATCGTCACCTATAACAATGCATCAATGTTTCTACCCGTAGAGTCCCACTCTGATGACCAAGACAATCCATATCCCGTTAGAGATGTAGACAATATAACAATCTTAGCATGAATTAAGCGCCTAATTTTATTCCCTCGATTGCGGATCTTATGATTTAAACCATTACCTTTAAGATTCATGTCTTCCACATAATATAGCCATCATATGTATGATTTTTAAAGGTTTAGACTGACAGTCTTAGACTTTTGTTTGCTTATCATACATTTGACAGAAATGAACATAAAAATGACAATATTTGATTTAGATAAAATGTCTCCAAAAACATATTACAATATTTTACTCCTTAGGGCATTATGTCTAACACCTACGTGGTTGTTACTTAACTATTTAAACATTCATTTATTTAGATTATATAATTTTATGAAACATTTCTTCTTTTAAACCTGAAAATAACACTTTTTAATTTTCTAAAACTATTTTATATACTTTACTAATTAATTTCAAACTATTTTTATATACTTGAATAACCTTAATATTTAATTTAAAAATATTTTTACTTTTTGTTGCAACAGAAATAAACATATTATAGTGGTTTAACAGTCATCTAAAACATATATATTATTATTTCTAGAATTAAACCAATAATCAATAATTAAACATTGAATGATTGTTTTTTGAACATAAGACATCATCCACTAACATATCTATGCACCACCGAAATTGTGGGGAAAGTTTCATTTTGCTTTTTCTTCTTTGGCGACAATAACTTTGCTCCTAAGTCTTGTTGAAACTTTTTGTTAGAGGTGCACTAACCTGAATCCTTATATTGAATTTAACTTTTTGTTAGGAGTGCACTAACCTGAATCCGTGTATTGAAGTTATAAAATTACATTGGACAAAAAAGTGTACTATATAAAAGAAATGGATAATCTCACAAATGGTTCACAAGGTTTACTTTGAATTCTATTTTAGTCTTTAATTTTAAAAGTCTAATTTTGGTCTTTGATCTATTACTTTTTTTCTCAGTTTTGCTCTCTCTGTCAGTTTGATGTTAAATATTTAATAAAATATTCTTAAAATGTTCTATTTTAGTTCCTAATATGTTATGTTTTTCCACTTTTATTCCCTAATATGTTATTTTGTTTCACTTTTGGTCTCTAATCTAATATTTATTTATTACTATTGAAAATTCAACTTATTTTTTAAGTTAAAACTCATCACAAGTTTTTTTTACATGCACTAAAATTGTTACATTTAGTTTTTCACTTTAGATTTTTCAAATTTTTTTTTTCCAGATAACTCTAAATTATAACATAGAGATCACAAGTGAAATAAAGTAATAAGCTAAGAATAAAGTGAGACATTTCAAAATTTTTCATTAAATATTTAACGCCTAATTAATAGAAGGACCAAAACTGAAACAAATAAATAGATTAGAGACTAAAATGGGACTTTTAAAACTTTAGGGATTAAAATTGGACTGAATGTACACTTTAGGGACCATTTGTAAAATTAACCCTAAAAGAGTGATAGCAAAAGTGCAACTTTGGTGCCCGATCTCTTTAAGTCTTAAGTTGCGATACATGGATTTGTATGTTCAATCTCTTAAAATTCTATACATGGTATAAGTAGATTTCTAAAGAGACATTGCTCGTGGGCTAGAAGACAATGGACACCATTGATCTTCTTTTTCCACTAGCAAAACATCTTGTGTCGCAAATAGCAATTAAATAAAAACAATGTGAACTTAATAAAAAATTTAGAGAGAGAAAAGTGCGAGCCAGAATAGAGAGTAGAGTGTGAGCAAGAAGAGAAAGCGACAGCAAGGAAGAGAGAGGAAGAGCTGGGGCCGGCATGTCGTTGGTGTGTTGGCCTCTGATCTCCATCTAGTGAGTGGTCGACGGGCGATCTACACAAAGTTAGAGTTCGTGCAGCAAGGGGAGTCGTGATCGGCTTGGCCCAAAGTTTGTGTGCAAAGCTAGGTTATGGCAGAGTTTTGCCGATTTGGGTTGGGCACAGAAGAGGTAGGGACCGTCTACGACGATCGTGGGAAGGACAAAGCTCATCTAGGTTTAGGTTGGGTTAAGGCGTCGAGGAAGGGGGCTTGGTGGTTTGGCTCAACCGTGGGTTGGCGGGCTCTGTTGTTGTCCATTCAATACCAGCGTTGAAGGGCCTAGTTGGGTTTGTGTCACTGACAGTGGATGGGGCGCGATGGTTTTGGGCTAGCCATGGGAATGGTGGCAAAGAGAGCGTGAGTACCCTCCACTGGGCAGGTGGCTAGAGATGGTAGCTTTGGGTGTTTGGGTGGCTAGCAGTGATGAAATTTAGAGCCGGAGATCATTGTGGAGGTGCATCGTTTGTTTAATAAAGGCAGTGATATTTTTGACTTGTTTTTGGTATTTTTTTGTGGTGTTTCCTTTTTGTTTGTAACAATAGAGATGGTTTTTCCATATCTAGACTTGCTTTGTGTGGTTTACCTGCTCGTGATAAGCGGGTTTTTATTTTTAATTATGTTTGGTTAGATTTGTATCTAGACTGGGTCGTTTTTGTCTCCACTTGGAGGAATTTGGCTTTGTCAATTAGGTTTTATCAATCGATGAGTTGTTGTAAAGAGACTCGATTGAGCTCTCTGTTAGGTGGTGTCGAGTGGGCAGTCACCTTTTTGGCTTTGACACCTGTTATTTATCCCTCTATGCTTTTTTGTTTGCATTGCTAGATCCAACACTGGATAGAGATAGTTTATGTCTTTAATGAATGACTTAAGCGACTTTATCTGTATTTTTCTATTTTAAAGGAAATTTCCATGACAAAAAAAATAGCATTTAAACTCAATAAAGGCAGCTAGACAATGACGTCATTGTGGAAAACTAACTGCTAAAGTTTGTCTTTGCCTTGGTAAAAGTCTTCTTGCTCCCTCAATAAAATAATAGAAAAAAAAGGGTTCTTGCAATTACAAATCAAAAGCATTAATTCCCTCCGCTTGCTTTTGTGCTAATCCAAAAGAACATCTCCTTGGTAAAGAACGTGTACAACAATCTCTAGAGTGACGAGTGTTAGTTTCTAGAAGCTAATAGGTAAATTATTGCTTCCAAAAAGTGGTAGAAGATTTCAAACCTAAATTTCTTAAAACATATCAACTTGAATAATAAATTAGTTTCAAAAAATTAAAAACATTATCCCTTCCCAGCTTTAACTCACTCCGTTTCTTGGCTACGTTCCTGTCAATTTCCGGAAGAATACAATCCAAGGTATATATATATTTTTAAAAAAAGTCATGTCTTGAGGCTTGAGTCCTTGGCACGGTGATTATTTGATTTGACACAATAATGCTTTTTTTCTACTACTCTTTCTTTTTTCTTTTCTTTTCTGTTTTTAGTGGGCCATGCAAGCAAGACTAAAGCTTACCTCCGATGTACACTTGCACGGTTTAAAAAAAAAAAAAAAAACTTTAAATAAAGACTTAAACGCATGATTAAGAAATTATTTCTTGCTGGTGTTAATGTCATACATGGTGTTAAAAAATTAAATTAAATAAAATGACATTTATCTATCTTACACAAGTTGCTATGGGTTACTACTTGTGTATGCTTTTCTACCCCAATTCAACCACGGCAATATATACCAACTTGAATGAGCGTGACATTACAAAAGGAGGCTTGCATGGCATCTCATGCACGCCTTAGCCAGTCATTTTCTTTGCAACTTCACCATTTTCCTCTATGATTATCTTTCACAGGTTCAATTGTACTATTTACTCTTCTACAAAGTGAAAATCAAACAATATAGTGGACAAATTTCTATAAATTGATATGCCTCTTTTTATTTTCTCACTCTTATGCTAGGACGATGTTAGGTAACGGATCACATATCCATTGACCCACGAATACACAAAAGACTCTAATTTTACCTAATGAACTATGCGACTTTTTTTTAATGGAAAGTACCATGTGAATGTTTCTATATAGTTCATATTACTTTGGCTCTTTGCCTATAAATTCAGGTAATTTGGGTTGCTGTTTTATTTTTCCACATTCAACATCATTTTCTAAATTTTTTTTCTTTTCTTCTTTCTTTTTTTTTTTAAGAAAAAATTGAAAACAGAATAGCAAAAGAAAATTTCTGGGTGTAAGTATCAATGAGAGAGTAGTATATTTCTGTTTCTTTCTAGAGCTTGAGTTTCTATGTGGCTCACTAGAGCCTACTATCCCAATATCAGAGGTTGAGGCCTCCTTTCTTCGTTCTACACAATAATTGAGAGAGTCTTAGTGAGGCTGTAAAAACTCTGTTAGACAACTTAGTAATAAGCGTGTAGAGAGATAAAGATATAGAAGTGTTCTTCTATTACCAGTGTCGCTTTGCTCATATGTTAAGATGACTGGGAGACTAAAAGTTGAATGATTCTAGAATCCCTACTTCCCTTTTATGCATACATGTTTGTCCGACTCGTGCCAAAGACTAGACGAGAAAAAAAAATGGTTTAATTTAGAGAATGCTTCCCAAAAGAAGGTCCATGACCTCTTCTCTTAAACCGGATAAGCACAAAATTTCGTGTATTAATATACTTTATAGCGTTGTTTTAAAAAAGTTTTATAAAAATTTTTATTTTATATATTCCGCACATTTTCCACTAAAAAAAAACATTATAGAAAAGCAACAAAAGCCGTGTGGAGCTGTTGAACGTATACTGGAGTGTCTACCTTGTAACTTTTTTTTTTTTTTTTTATCTTTATTCTACTCAGTTCTGGAGTTCTACCTTTTTTAATATTCATTTCTCAAATAGAGTTCTATGTACATTACCTAACCCATGTAGTAATTTAAAAAGTAACAAATTATAAGATGCAACAAGTTCTGTGAAATTTCTTAGAGAGAGGGGACATTATAAGATAATATATTCTATTTCCAGCTTACCGAAAGACATATGTTCTGTTTAGTATTTACCAAGAACATCGCACGATGATGGCATATTCTATTTTGTCCTATGAGTATACAGGCATCATTGACTTGCGTATGTCAGACGTTGTATCTCTATCTTCTTCTTTCTGTTTGGCCATCAAGTAGTTTTTCAACAACACTTTTTAAGCAAGTTCATTACATTTCGACCATCTCTATTACATTTCGAATCATTAATCCTAAAATAAAGCTTGTACTCATTTTTATTCCAAATATTATTAGCTTGAGCCTTGAGGGAAAGAGTAGTATGGCTATTACTTCATCATCTTCTCCATGCAAGTATGATGTCTTCATCAGTTTCAGGGGAGAGGATACTCGAAAGAATTTTACTAGCCACCTTTATGCTGCCTTGTGCCGGAATCAAATCGAAGCCTACATCGATCGGAAAAGTCTCCGGAGAGGAGAAGAAATTTCACCTGCCCTCTTGACTGCAATTGAAGAATCTTGTATTTCAATAATTGTCTTCTCAAAGGATTATGCCTCTTCAACATGGTGTTTAGATGAACTAGTGCACATTCTCAAATGTAAGAAAGAAAGAGGACAAATTGTTTTACCTGTCTTCTATGGAGTCGATCCATCTGATATCAGGAAACACAAGGGTAGCTATGGTGTTGCTTTTGCTGCACATCAAAAACGTTTTCAGGGCAACATGACCAAAGTAGAAGCGTGGAAGGTTGCGTTAACCGAGGCTACCAATCTATCTGGTTTTGATTCACGAGAGGCGTAAGTTTAGTCTATTTTTTTTCTTTTCTAAAAATTATTGTTAAAAAAATTACAATATCATGCATGCATGATTTTGACTTTGTTTTAACTTGTTCCCCTCTGTTTGCGATCTATATATGGAGATGCAGATGTTGATGATTTTTTTCATTATATAAATATTGTATCTTCTTTTGTTGTTGCAATTAAAGCTTTAAGTAGCTGCATAATTATTCTATTTTTACTGTAGTTCACAAACACCTATATATAATTCATTACGTATGTATGTATGCTGTTGGGGGTGAGCTCGGCGCAACCATCGAGGAGCTAAACTCCAGGTGGTCGGCCCAACAGCTCGGCAAAGGTCCGTGGAGCTCATAACTGACCCCGATCACGCTCGATGCATTGTCCGAGATGCTCCTCAGGGCTCCTCCATGCCGCACCTCCTCAGGGTGCCTCCTCGGACTCAACATCAGCTCGGGTCGGACCATCGTCCTCCTTAAGTAGGTTGCTACTCGCTATCATTGGCCTACAAGTGGCAAACAACTAACCGTCGGATGTGAGCTCATCCACCGACGGAGGGATGTGACACTTGTCACTTGCCATCTGACACACCATGATGTGACACCCAAGTTGTGGGCGAAACCCACCTAACACCCAGTCTAAGTGGTAACCTATAAATAGGATGCATTTATTGCATTCAAGAAGCAAGCAAGCTCCTTCCCAACGAACTAGTTCCCGACCACTGTCGAGCTCCCCTGCCTTGAGTATCGGAGAGCCCTTGTCTTGTTCATTGACTAACCCGCCTCCCAGGCGTCCCTTCTCTTGTTGCAGGCCAACCAGACCAGGCAGAGGCAAATAGGGAAGAGCTGAGCACAGTGTGTAGCCACACGTGGTGTTGGTATGACGTTGGATCATGGTAAGCATCAACATTTGGTGCTAGAAGGAGGGCCCCTTGCGCCTTTCAATTCGAAGACCAAGCGTAGACATTCCTTAGTTCACAATGGTTACTCGAGAAAATGCCCGGGACGACGCTGCCCGACAGGAGAGGTCGGGAGACCAGCGAAACCGTCCTCAAAATACCAGCAGACCAAGGGGCCACCCTCGAGCTACAACATCCCGGTCTGGTGGCCAAGGGAAGGCGGCGCGAGCCGAGCAAGTGCCAGACCTGGTTGTACAGGACCCAATCCAGGTGCTTACCAATGCAGTCCGAATACTCACTCAATAGCTTGCCCAGCAGGGACAATACCAGGTTGGTCCCAGCCTATTTCCTCCCCTGGTCGACCAGGCTGGAGGTCAAGCAGGACGGGAGATCGGCCCTGTTGATGAAGCAAACTCTAGACACACATGTAGCTCCGCGCATGGAATCTCAGCCAACAACAGACTCGTCCAGGAAGGCCGAATCGACCCACAGGCGGCCCGGCCATTGTCACCCCAAGGTTCTCGGGCTTCAGTCAGGCTCGGTCGTCTAGGGGTACCTTGAGGCCAAGAACCCAAGGTTGGCGATTGGGCCGAGGGCGGAGCACCTTATCGGGTCGAACTGCTCGAGGACCCGAACAGCCGCCAACTCTGGGAACTACAACGATAAATCGATGAAATCCGCAATAACCGGTTTGGCCTAGAAGACGCAGGAGCTCCAGAACCTCCATTCTGGGACGTGATTATGCGGGCCCTTATGCCGCCCAAGTTCAAGGTTCCACAAATCAAGGCCTACGATGGAACCACCGATGCCGATGAACATGTCGAGCTCTTCTGAGGGCACATGCTTCTCCAAAATGCCAGCGATGCGGCCATGTGCAAAGCCTTTTCATTGACCCTTACAGGCTCGGCTCGGCAATGGTTTAGGCGGCTTGCTGATGCCTTCTCTACAGCATTTTTGACCACAAAGACCAGGAGGAAGGAGGTTACCTACCTGTATGCTGTTAAACAAGGGGATGGCAGCGTCCGCGATTACATTAATAGGTTTACCCGAGCAGCGCTCGAGGAGAAGCACGTTGAAGATGAGACCCTTAAGCACATTTTCGTAGGGGGTCTCCGAGACGAGAAGCTCACCTGGTTTTTGGCGTTCGAGCAGCTGAGCACGTTTTCGCAGATGCTGGGCTACGCACAGAGGCATGCGGACGCCTCAGAGTACATGAAGAGCTGTAGAGAGAAGGCTGGCACCAGCGGCATGAAAAAGAACAAGAAACAGAAAGCTCCCGAGCAAGTGGCCGCCGAGCAGCCCAAGAAGCATAGAAAGGAGAAGCCTGAGAAGCCAAAAGCCCCAACGGAGAAATTCTAGAGCTACACCCCGCTGGTGGCGACGATCGACGAGGTATATGCCCAGGTGAGTGGGAAGAACCTATTGGTCCCCCCACCTAAACTCAAGGGTAGCAGGGTGAAGCATGATCAAGGGAAGTATTGCGAGTTCCACAAAGACGTGGGGCACACCACCCGAGATTGCATACAGCTCAAGGACCAGATCGAGAGGCTGGTCCAAGGAGGACACTTAAGGGAGTTCGTTGAGCTGGTCATAACGCCGGCCACCAACACCGGGAGGAACACTTCACCGAGCTGAGACGCTCAGGACCGCTGACGTAATGATGGTGGGAACGCCCCGGAACCCTTAAACATCGTACACACGATCTTCAACGGGCCTGTCACCGGGGACACCTTGAGTAGTCGGTGGACGTACGTCCGAGAAGCTCGGCTGGTGGAGCGCGATGAATTTATCAACATGTCCGAGCATATAAATAAAATTTGCCGCCAACAAGACACCCCTATTACCTTTATCGAGGAAGAGGCTGACAAACTGATTCACCTGCACAACGATGCACTCATTTGTGAGCTGCATGTAGCCAATAACATAGTGCGGTGCGTACTCGTTGACAATGGTAGCTCGGCCGACATCTTGTTCAAGCAGGCCTTTGACAAGATGAAGATTGGCAATGTTGTGGTCGCCCTTGTCCAAACTCCTCTGTATGGCTTCACCGGCGAATGTGTCCGAGCAGTGGGAAAGGTTGCATTACTAGTAACCTTCAGAGAGGGAACTGCTCGGGTCACCCGTGTAGTCGACTTCCTCGTCGTTGACAAACCCTTTCAGTACAACATCATCCTCGGCTGACTGACGTTGAATACACTGAAGGCCATTGTATCCACCTATCATTTGGCCATGAAATTCCCCACGGAGAACAGAGTTGGGGTCATTCGGTCATCTCAGAGGGATTCCCAAGCTTGTTATAAGAATGCCATCCGAGCAGCAAGCACGCGAATGAACGTCTCGGCTGTCTACATGACCGATGAAATGGAGCTTCCGACGAACACATAATCTCGGATGCTTACCGATATAGACCCACGATTTCCCGAGGAAGAGGTCAGAGCTACTCCGGTCGAGGACCTAGTGCCATTCAATCTAGACCTAAAACATCCTGAACGCACGGTTCAACTCGGGTCTCAGCACCAAGCTGAGATTCGGGCCGACCTAGAGAAGCTACTTACCGAGTACCGGGATGTGTTCACATGGTCACACGAGGACATGCCTAGCATAGACCCGAGTGTGATCTCTCACTGCCTCAACGTGCAGCCCAATCACAAGCCGGTAATACAGAAGCAAAGAGCCTTCAATCCGGAGAGATACGCTGTCATAAATAAGGAGGTTCAGAAACTCTTAAAGGCGGGATTTATTCAAGAAGTGAAGTATCCGCTGTGGCTAGCGAACGTCGTGCTCATTAAAAATGCCAGTGGAAAGTGACGGTCTGCATAGATTATACCGACCTGAACAAGGCGCGTCCGAAAGACTGCTTCTTGTTGCCCCGAATAGACCAGCTTGTAGACGCAACAGCTGGGCATGAGCTCTTAAGCTTCATGGATGCTTATTTTGGATACAATCAGATTCGGATGGCCGAGGAAGATCAAGCGAAGATAGGTTTTGTCACCGACCAAGGGCTTTACTGCTATGTTGTAATGCCCTTCGAATTAAAGAACGCCAGAGCAACTTACCAGCGGCTCGTCAACAAAATGTTTGCCAGGCTGATCGGTAAGACAATGGAGGTATACATGGACGACATGCTCGTCAAATCTGTCTGAGCTCCCGACCACATGGCTGACCTCCGAGCAAGCTTTGACATACTCTAGGAATATGGGATGAAACTCAACCCGACGAAGTGCACCTTTGATGTCAGCTCGGGCAAGTTCCTTGGATTTCTTGTTAACTGGCGTGGTATTGAAGTCAACCCAATGAAAGCACAGGCAATCATCGACATGCACTCTCCTCGGACTGTAAAAGAAGTACAAAAGCTGACCGAAATGGTAGCGGCTCTGTCCAGATTTGTGTCCCGAGCTACCGTCAAGTGCCATCCTTTTTCCAAGGCACTCAAGGGGAGGTTTGAGTGGAGCAGGGAATGTGAAGAAGCGTTCCAAAACCTAAAAAGGTACCTGGCTACGCCCCCGCTCCTATCCAAACCTTTACCGGGAGAGACATTGATCGCGTACCTAGCTGTTTCTGAGAGAGCCGTAAGCTCAGTTCTCATCTGAGAAGAAGATGGTGCTTAACTCCCGATCTACTACACCAGCCATGCATTTCAAGGTGCTGAGGAGAGGTACCCTCCACTTGAGAAGTTAGCCTTCGCATTGGTAACTTATGCTCGTAAGTTGAGACCTTATTACCAAGGCCACACAATAAAGGTGTCGACCAAGTTCCCGCTCCGGCAAGTTTTACAAAGTCCAGAGATATCAGGTCAAATGGCCAAGTGGTCAGTTGAACTTGGTCAGTATGATATACATTTCATGCCGAGAACTGCTATCAAGGCTCAGGCTCTGGCCAACTTCATCGTCGAATTTACGGGCGCCGAGCAAGGCACACCTCGGGTCGAGAAATCTCCCAAATTAAAAAATGACACTCCTAGCTGTAGCGACCCCCACCCTAAACCAGAGCAAGAATGGAAACTCTTCGTGGACGGGTCATCTTATGTAGATGGCCCGGGTGCCAAACTGCTGCTGATTAGCCCAGACGGCCACAAAATACCGTACGCACTGAGATTTGACTTTAAGGCTTCAAATAATGAAGTAGAATATGAAGCACTTTTGGCTGGGCTTCGGATCGCTAGAGAGCTCGGTGTTGAGCATCTCAGTGTCCATAGCGACTCAATGCTGGTCGTCCAGTAGGTGGATGGAGTTTTTAAGGCTTGAACGGAGTCAATGGCCTTGTACTTGAAAGAAATCAAACTGCTGCTCGGCCAATTTAAATCGTGCGATTTCAAGCAGATTCCAAGGTCTGAGAACTCTGAAGCCGATGCCCTTGCTCAGTTGGCGTCAGGACTGGGTGCCGATGAGTTGACTTCAATACCCATTGAGAGGCTACCCAGTCGAGTATAGCCAGAGCGGTGTCAAGTGTAGCCGAATAGGCCACAGCCGCTTGGATGGAGCCGATCATCCGATACCTGACCACAGCCAAATTGCCCAACGATAGAGAAGAAGCACGTCGGATACGCAACAGCTAGCCTGGTATTCGATGATCGATGGGACGTTGTATCGGCACGGCTATACGACCCCATGCCTCAGATGTCTCAGGCCGGATGAGGCCCAATACTTGATGAAGGAAATCCATGAAGGCGTCTATGGAAACTATTCTAGGGGGCGATCTTTACCCCATAAATGCCTTCGACAGGGCTACTATTAGTTGACCATGCAGCAAGATTGCAAAGAATATGCTTAGAAATATGTGAAGTGTCAACAGTTTGCGAGGTTGCCCGCGCACCATGCCGAGCCTCTAACCTCGATGACCTCGCCATGGCCATTCGAGAAATAGGCTATAGACCTGATCGGACCCCTCCCACCAGCCCGGTCCCAATTCAGATATTGCATAGTGGCCATTGACTGCCTAACCAAGTGGGTCGAGGTAAAGCCGTACACTAACATGACCGAAGCAAAATGCACCAACTTTGTTTGGAAGAACATCATTTGCCGGTTCGGGATTCCGTACACCATTGTAATCGACAACGTCAAGCAATTTGAAGCTGCAAGTTTTCTCTGCCTCTGCGAGTAGCTCGGCATCAAGAAAGTTTTCTCTTCCCCGAGTTATCCTTAGAGTAACGGGTAGGTTGAGGCAGTAAACAAAACTATTAAGGACAACCTGAAGAAGAAACTCGAAGGCCTTAAGGGAGCATGGATTGACGAGCTCTCGAAAGTGCTTTGGGCATATCGAACAACTACTTGGATTGCTACGGGAGAAACACCGTTCTCGCTCGTGTATGGCACCGAAGCCGTTATACCTGCTGAAGTCGGTCTACCAAGCTATCGAATCAAGCACTTCAAGGAAGTCTGGAATGCCGAAATAATGATGTCTGAGCTTGACCTGCTCGAGGAGAGAAGAAACCAAGCTATTGTCCATAATGTAGCCCGAAACCAAGTCATTGCTCAGTATTATAACAGGCGAGTCCGACCGAGAAGTTTCAAAGTTGGAGACTTAGTGCTAAAGAAAGTCATGGTCCCTCAGCTCGGGCTTGGAGCCTTCGGACCAAAATGGGACAGACCTTATAGAGTTGTTGGCATTGTGTGACTGGGAACGTATACTCTATCCGACACCGATGGCAACTTGCTCGGCCATCCTTGGAACGCTGAGCACCTGAAAAAATTCTTTTGTTAACAATAGCTAGAAACGCTTTTGACCTTTGGCTATGTGCCTTTATAACTAGACCTATTAAATAGGACTGGATTGTAAGTATCACACATCAATGAAATACAAATTTCCTACCATCGAGAAACATGTGTTTAGGAAATCTGAAATCTCGAACAGGGTGACTTTGACTCCAGCTTGGTTATCCGGGCACAATGCTCCTACCGCAAGTCATGTTGGGGGGTTGGTCCAAAGCCAGCCAATCACGTCTGCCCCATGCAGACCGCCTGTAAGTCATCCTAATAGGATAAACTCTCGACCACAATTAGACTTGCACAAGTTTCCCAACTTAAACAAGTCTAGGGGGGCTACGACAGGGCAACAAGGGTCATCACATGCCGTTGTACTCTGCCCAACCGAGGAACGAGCGATCTAATCGAATCACTGTGATGTTCTCAGATTAGTACGGGTGATCGTTAGGATCGCAAGTCGGCAGAAACTAGGTTGAAAAATAATTAGAACAAGTAATGAAAAGCTCCTCCCGAGAAGCATCTAACTTGATCCGAATTAACTAATCAACCCTAAGCCGAGGCACCTACATTCCCGAGGAACTCTTTACTTGGAATAAAATTTCAAAACTTGAGGATCATTATCTTGGGAAAGAAAATGTTATTAATTCAATGAAGTGGGGAGGTACAAATAACCGGGCACCTCCTGAGCCCAGATACAGCAAAAAACAACAACATGATTAAGCCTGGGCCCCGATCCCAGCATCGTCCTGGTCGCCACCATTGTCATCTTCCTCGCCAACCTGGTCTGCCTCGTCGCCGCCGACACCTTTCTTG
This sequence comes from Artocarpus hirsutus, assembly GCA_946598075.1. Classification (NCBI taxonomy): domain Eukaryota; kingdom Viridiplantae; phylum Streptophyta; class Magnoliopsida; order Rosales; family Moraceae; genus Artocarpus; species Artocarpus hirsutus. Next base: position 39,949 of record CAMOHE010045150.1, on the reverse strand, counting down.
TCCTCGTCATCGTCGTCCACCTCAATGACCTCGGAGGCTTGTGGTGCTGCCACTTGCCTGGGCTCAACTATTAATTTTGACCAGCTGAAATTTACGGCCTTAGGGTACCGCGCGATCAGTACCTGCTTCAGGTTCGACATATCGAAGTAATAAAGGTTGGTGTATGCTGAGGATTCTTTGAATTCCTCCACGGCTTGCGCGAGTAAGCCCGGGAGCTCTTTTGTATGGCGATAGTTCTCGTCCAAGAGCCTGCTCTTGACCAGCTTGGAGACTTTGAGCTCTTGCTTTGCCTGCTCTGCCTCCTCCTTTGCCTTCTTCGCCTCCTCCTTTGCTTTCCTCGCCTCATCCTCGGCTCGGGACAGTGAAGCCCTGATTTGATCTAACTTGATGTTCTTCTCACCAAGCATCTTCTCAGCTTCTCGAAGCTTAAGGGTGCCCCGTTTAAGCCTTTCCTTCGCATGGTGGACCTCTTTCTGCCCCATGGAATAGGCCAAGTGGGTGTAGGCGCTCACCAGGGTGGCTGACCGGAAGGCTGTCTCGGACAGACCTTGGAAGCCCTCATTCCTAAGGTTCCTTAGGAAGTCGTCCTCGGGTACGGCATCCCCGAGGCACTCGAGGATATGCTTCTCGTATTCGGCTTGTCTTAGGGGGGCGACAGGCAGGGTCTTGTCGGCCTCAGGGGTGGCACTCGAAGTGACCTCGACCCCTACCTACTCGGGCTGTTGTTCTTGGACTGCTGCGGGTAGCTGCTCGAGACCCTCTTGATGCTCTGCTCGCGGGGACCGCCTACGCTTTCTCCTAACCTCGGGCTGCTTGCCTTTCCCGTAGAGGCACTCCATCATGGCAAGCCTCTCCTGCGCGGCAGCTAGTTCTTGAGTGGACATCTCTGCCAAAATAAAAATGCAAGTCAGTACAAGCTCGGCAAGTGCAAAAAAAAAAGGCAAAAACTCAGACCAACCTCCAATCCAGAGTAGACGCAACAAATAGAGGAGCCTGATCATGTCCTCAAGGTCTTCGTCTGCAACCGGTGGCCCCGCATCGAAGGAGCCACCCGAGTAGCCCTCGGAATCAGACGATGGTGGCTCCCTCGTTGGCCGATCGGATCAAATTGTGCTTGGTCCCGTGATGTCCATGGCGCTTGGCCTAGCGACAGTGACTTGCTCGGCAGCTCGAGCAGGTCAGTCATGGGGGGGATTTATTTTGTTGGTTCCCCCAAACCAACCGTAGAGGGCGAGAATCTCCTTGCTGAAGAGGAAGGTCTGTTGCCTCTTCGCCTCCAGCTTCTCAAAGAGATCCTCCACGGCCCTTATAATGTGACTAGGGGCCCACGGCCGTTTGCCCTGGATGTGCCCTTGCTCAAAGGTCCTCAAGACATGCTGATCTTCTGGAACAGCCTCACTGGCCTGGGCTAAATAGTTCCCCCCGACGTAGAACCATTCGTACTTCCATGGCTTGTCTGAGTCGCGGTTGCCCAGGATGAAATCCTTTCTGAAGCTAGTGAAATAGTACCAGCTGGATTACCGGGGGAGCTTCTTCATCTTGAATACTTGCTTAAATGCCTCCCACGGCATCTCGGTAGCCCGGTAGTACCTCTATAGAATGTACATCCCGATCAGTAGCCTATAGCTATTCGGGTTCAACTGTGTCGGGCACACATTGAGGTCGTTTAGTGCCCGGCGGAGGAAGGGGTGGAACGTCAGGCGTAGCCCGGCACGAAAGAACTCCGCATACAATGTAATACACCCCTCTGGCGGGGTCAAGGGGGAGTCTCCTTCCTCAGGCGCGATCATGATGACGTCGTCAAGAATGTTGAACTCGGCGAGAAGGTCCACTAACCGAGACTCCTTCATCGGGCTGGAGTAGTCCGTCGCTGAGGTCTGCCTTGGTCGGCTGACCTGTAGGCAGTCACGCCACGGACGCGTGCGACCTTGATGCCCTCGTCTGTTGGGGGCCTCACGGTCGGCCCTGCCTCTTCGGCCTACCGTTCTTCATTAGAAATCTCGACGGTCACTCTACATACAACCGAGACAGAGGCACCGAACTATCACCCTGGCGTGCTAGGAATATCAGTCGCCCTACCCAGCTCGGCCCTCTCTTGGGCGGTAACTCGGGAGGAGCCAGTGGTTGCTGCTTCGATATTCTTCATCCCTGCATGGCCTTATGGGGCGCTGTCCGTTCAGCATGTCAAGGAATTCCTACTCGGGGGCCGTCTGGAAATTGAGGCCCAATATCTAAGCGAGCCGCCCTGCGCCTTCTCGTCTAGGTGGTACACGCCCAGTACTAGTGCCCGCACGAGGCGATGGGGTCTTAGAGCTACTCTCCGGCCAGGAAATATCTGTGTTTTGGGAATATGACAAATTACTCATTTTGAGCTCCTTGGGAATTACCTGTTTGGCTAAAGTGTGCTCGAGAAATGAAAAGAACTTAGGTTCCAGTTAATAGCTTGGCAGTCTAAACTCAGGAGCAAAATGTCATCTCAATCTAAGCGCGGAGGACAGAAAAAGAGCCCTATTTTTAGCCATTTTACACGGGAATTTTAGGCACGGAAGACGAAGAGGCACGATCATTATGCTGACAGGCGACGTAGTCGGTTGCAGAGCGATGCATGTCCCTGACAACCCCTGCGACCCTTCGTCTCCCATTGTTTCAAGACGCCTCTTGGTGTTCCTTCTTGAGTCGACCTCACTCACTCGGCATAGTCCACCAGGCCGGACACCGACCAGGCGAATTGGGGGGCTACTGTTAAGGGTGAGCTCGGCGCAACCACTAAGGAGCTAAACTCTAGGTGGTCGGCCCAATAGCTCAGCAAAGGTCCGTGGAGCTCATAACTGACCCTGATCACGCTCGGTGCATTGTCTGAGGTCTCCTCAGGGTGCCTCCTCGAACTCAACATCAGCTCAGGTTGGACCATCATCCTCCTTAAGTAGTTTACTACTCGCTATCACTGGCCCACAAGTGGCAAACAACTCGCCGTCGGATGCGAGCTCATCCACCGGTGGAGGGATGCGACACTTGTCACTTGCCATCTGACACGCCATGATGTGATACCCAGGTTGTGGGCAAAACCCACCTAACACCCGGTCCAAGTGGTAACCTATAAATATGATGCACTTATTGCATTCAAGAAGCAATCTAGCTCCCTCCCAACGAACTAGTTCCCAACCATTGCCGAGCATCCCCTACCTTGAGCATCGGAGAGCCCTTGTCTTGTTCACTAACTAACTCTCTTCCGAGGCGTCCCTCCTCTTGTTACAGGCCAACCAGACTAGGCAGAGGCGAATAGGGAAGAGCTGAGCACCGTGCGCAGTCGCACGTGGTGTTGGTACGACGTCGGATCACGGTAAGCATCAATATATGTAGTGACAAAAATGTTGATGTCGCCGAGGCTGTCAAGGTTAATTTTGATTTACAGATAATATCATGGGCATTATCGATGTCAACGAATATTTTGAAAAAAAAAATAGATGTTTTGAGAAAAAACCTGTATTTTTTCTTACAATTTTACACAATGCGCTAAAACAATCCATATTAATTAATTTGAACCGAGTTAATGATATAAATAATATAATTTTGGTCTAATATGAGAGTTGTATAATTATATGTATTGATTATGATTCTAATATTATTTTACATACTCATTACAAACAAAGAACAATAATTTAATATAGTGCATAAATTCTATCGCCACATATAATAAAGTACACTTAAACGTCAAGTACACGTAAACTTCAAGTATCTTCAATACCAAAAGAAGTTTTTAACTAGTTGGAAAGCATAAAAAACATCTATTCACTACAAAAAAAAACTACATTTAACGACATATTATTTACGACATGTAGTGTCGTTGAAAAGTACATACAACGACATCTCCAAAAAGATGTCATTAACGACATTTGAGACAATAATTAACATCTATATAGATGTTGTATTAAAGGTCTCTTTTTAACGATAATAGTTTAGTGTCTTTAAATTATTAAACGACAAGTAGGAGATGTCGTCAAAGCCTTGAAGATTTTACGACACCCTATATAGACGACATTGGTCAAGATGTCATCTATAAAGGATGTCGTGGAATCTCTAAGCTTTGACGACATCTCCTACTTGTCGTTAAATAATTAACGACACTAAACTATTGTCGTTAAAAGGAGACCTTTAATACGTAAACTATATAGATGTCGTTAACTATTGTTTCGAATATTATTAACGACATCTTTGTTGGAGATGTCGTTGTATGTACTTTTCAACGACATTTAAAAACTACATGTCGTAAATAATATGTCATTAAATGTAGTTTTTCTTGTAGTGATTAGAATATTGCCCTCGAATACTGCTGGAGGTAATTGTTGATGTGCCACATGTATGTTTCTTGATCTCTTCCAATTGTTAGCCCATAAATTGGATATTGTTGATATTGTTAACCTAGTTTGAGAACTATGAGGAACGTTATATGTATAACAACTTTGGTTAGTTCCCCTTATATTTGTCTCAAGACTTAAAAATATGAATATTATTGTGGAAATATGGATAACATCATAGACATTTTCATCCTTGTATATGTTTATGTATGTCTATATGTATGTTTGTTTGTCTGTTGGTGTATGGATGTGTATACGATATTTGTTTATATCACGGTAGGAAAGAAAAATAGGAGTAAGAAAGTTTTAGCTCCTCACTTAAAAAAAAATGTTATTATAAAAACAAGTCATAAATAGAGTTATCCAGCATATAACTTAAAACTGTAACGTTCATGATTCAAACAAATCATCAAATAATAAAAATAAAACTGCAACCGATCTATATATTTTATCCAGTATTCAACTGGACTAAGCAATCATAGAATTTGAATAAGATGCAACACTCCCAAGTATTTAATTTTCGAGGAAAGAATATTATAAGTAAAAATTTTCATCCATATTTCTTTCGTCCCGCTTATTTCTACATTTTGATGTTGCTCCCTCGTATTAATTACATTTCTTGTAGGTATGAATCAAAACTAATTGAGCGGATTGTAGAAGATGTATTGATGATGTTAGATCGGTTACCTCCGAGTAGTGCCAAGCACTTTAAGGGTCTTGTGGGAATAGAAGAACGGCTTGAGGAAATTGAATCATTGTTATGCTTCGGATCACAAAAGATGCGTATCATCGGGCTTTGGGGGATGGGTGGTATAGGCAAGACAACACTTGCTCGTGCTGCTTTTACTCAATTCTCCTCTCGATTTGAAGGCTGTTGCTTCCTTGAAAACGTCAGGGAAGAGTCCAAGAAACATGGATTGCCTTATTTGAAAGCCATGCTCTTTTCTGAGTTGTTTGATAGAGGAAAGTCCAAAGTCAATAACTTTGCGGAAAAGAAGCTTCGTAAGAAAATGGTACTCATTGTTCTTGATGACGTTGATGATATTGCACAGCTGGAGATTTTGGTTGGAGATGGCAACAGCTTTGGCCCAGGAAGTAAAATCATTGTAACAACAAGAGATGCGCAGTTGCTCAAAAGGGATGCCAACAAAATATACCAAGTTGAAGCATTAGATTTTGAGGAAGCGTTACAGCTCTTCTACATGAATGTATTTGAAGGAAAGCCTTCTGAACCCTGTTATATAAAGTTGTCCAAAGCAATAGTAAATTATACGGGAGGCAATCCATTGGCTCTTAAAGTTTTAGGTTCCTTCCTTCATTCTGGAACCATACAAGATTGGGAAAGTGCATTCAACAAATTAAAAATGGTTCCCCATCCCAACATTCAAAAGATATTGAGAATAAGTTATGATGGGTTGGACGACATGGAGAAGGATATTCTTCTTGATATTGCATGTTTTCTTAAAGGGGAGAAAAGAGATTTTGTAGAAAGCATGTCAGATGGTTCTAATTTGTTTGCAAGAACCGGGATTAAAGTTCTAATGGACAAATCTCTTGTCACCATTAAATATGGTGACACAGTTTGGATACATGATTTGATACAAGAGATGTGTTGGGAAATTGTTCGACAACAAGCTGTTAAAGAACCTGGAAAGCGTAGTCGTTTATGGATTTCTCAAGACGTCTGCCATGTATTAGAAAATAATAAAGTAAAGTATCAAATGCTAAGCCATGTTAATCTATATCTTTTTGCACATAATTGTTTATTATTATTATTATTATTTTGTTTCGTTTTATACATGTTGATCTATATGTTTGAAAAAAAAATTGTCAGGGAACTGAAGCAATTGAAGGAATATACCTTGACATGTCGGAGATGAATGAAGATCTACACTTGAGACCTACAGTCTTCAAGAAGATGTATAATTTGAGGTTGCTCAAGATTTGTGTTTCAAATTACTCCCATCATAACAGATTTGAAGTATACCTGAACCAAGGTCTACAATTTCTTCCTCGTTCTCTTAGATATCTCTGTTGGTATAACTACCCATTAAAGTCTTTGCCATCCAATTATAAGGGGAAAAATCTTGTTGAACTTGACATGCCTTGCAGCCAGCTAAAGCAACTTTGGAGTGGTGTACAGGTATGTTGTAATATTAATTAACTAATGAACGGAACATCATGTAGTCGATGTCTGTGGTTACCAATCTAGTTATATATGTTATATGTGTGTGCGCTTTTGGTCAACAAGGAAAAGTCATTCACTATATTACTTTATTTTCTTTTGTAGAATCTTGAAAATTTGAAGCATATCAATCTTGGTTATTCCAAGCAGCTGATCAAACTTCCAGATCTATCTCGGGTTCCAAAACTAGAAACTGTTAATCTTGAGGTTTGTGCAAGTTTAGTTGAAGTTCCTCCGCTTAATTTCCAAGGAGGTTTTGGTTCTCTTACACTTCGTGGCTGCACTAACATGAAATGCCTTCCAGAGATATCCGGGAGCATAACATACTTAAACGTAGCAGGGACTGCAATCAAAGAGTTGCCCTCATCAATTGGGGTTTTGGAAAATCTTGTTGAACTGCATCTCTTGGATTGTCAACGTGTCGAGACTCTTCCAGTTTTCCCAAAGAATATAGAGGTATTAAATTTGAGTGGCACGTCAATAAAACAAGTGTCTTCATCATCAATTGAGGGTCTTGATCGTTTGAGGGAATTTGATCTTGCAAGATGCGAAAAGCTTGAGAGTCTCCCAATCAACATTTTTAAGCGGAAATCTCTTGAATTCATTGATCTAAACGATTGCCCCGGAGTGAAGAAATTGACCAATACTAAATCAGAGGAAACAAAGGTCCAAATGTTACCCAGCGCTGGCTCGTATATGATCGAAAAGTTATTTGGGCTTCGCCGTCAAGATATGAGTTGGCGTAGAAAACTCGAGTTTGTCCCAAACTGGATTTATAGTTTAAGTGCTCTTAAATTCCTGTCCCACCGGGACCGCCGTTTGAAGCTCGAACATCTTCAACTCAGGCTATTTTCTTCATTCCCTTTCAAAAGGCTATATCTATATAGCTGTAACATCGTAGAAATTCCTGATTGGTTGGGCCTTTTATCCTCGTTAACGCATATAGATCTGGGAGGGAACCCTTTTGAGAGAATACCTTCAAGCATCATACAACTCCATCGGCTGGAAAGACTATACGTAAGAAATTGCAAGAAGCTTCGATTTTTGCCACAACTTCCATTGTCGTTAAACAAACTCAATGCAAGCGGATGTACTTCATTAGAGACAATATCAACTTCAGGCTCTAGATTCACACTACGGCATTTGACTGGCAATGCACTGGGTTGCTTTCTGAAAGAATTTTTGTTCACGAAGTGCTGGAAATTGGGATGGAATGCACGCAACGAGCTAACTGATTTCTTATACGCGGTTGAAGAATCAATGGTATGTGTGCATTTCTTTATTTTTATTCTTATTATTATTATTATCAAAATTGGTTTTAAGTAAATTTTTGAGGATTTAAGTCAAACATTATTGTTCACGTAGGCGCAACAAGGATCGTTTTCTACAATTACTGTTTGTTATCCGGGAAATGCAATTCCAAAGTGGTTCAGTCATCGAGCCGAGGGTGATTCAGTTAGTATGCAGCTTCCTAATGATTGGAATAGTTCTGGGTTCCTGGGTTTTGTTGTTTGCTTTGTTGTGGAATTAGTCCCACCAGATTTCCATTTCTCAGAGAAAGATAGAGTAGATATTGATTATGAGTTGCATCTTAAGACCAAGTCTGGAGAAATTCAGAAACATCGTCTACACAATGGTAATTTGTTGATCGACCATTTTAAGTGGGTTAGCGACGAGGGAGACGATTCCAAGATCACAACAAGTGGTGTTAATTCAGACCATGTCTTCATCTCGTACTGCAAAGATCACAATCCTAGGAGATATTGTGACGCAAGAGACGCATCGTTGAATTTGAAGTACAGAGTTAGGCGGAATGGTCGTTTTGAACAAGCTCAGAGATGGAGTTGTCGCCTGACGGTGAAAAGGATTGGAGTTGGGTTGTTATATGGTAGACAAGGAAACAAGTAATTTTGTGATTGAGGAATCAACAGCTATCAGTCCAGATGCTTACTTCCTCCATATACGGGTACTTTTCTCTATTTTTGCCCTCCCTGAAATTTGAAATCTATATCACATGTTTCATTGAAAGTAGTATAATTTCTATTGTATGCATCCTTTCTATCTTGTGTCATGTCTAACTTTTAGGGATCCAACCAAATTTAGAAAATTGAATTCTACATTGTGGGATTTTCAGCTTTTTGAAAAGAATTCTATAGTTTAGGTAGTTGAAATGAAAGCAACAACGAAATAGGTAATTGATTGGAGTTGAGTTGTTTATGAGTCCAACTTTTGCGATACGTTATGTTGTTGAGCCAGCGAAGCGAACTAACTGAACTCTGACGCATTTTACAAATTGTGATTAGCTTCGTTAATATCAAGCAAGGAAATGTAACTATGTCTTATAACACCATGTCGGAAATGTTACAGATTGACCAAGGCACATAAGAAGTAGATATCTGTCATTGGCGCTAGCAAATTGATATTCTTTGATGTAAAATTGCAGAATGTTTGCGATAGAATCTGTAAATGTATATTGTTATTTAAAGTACCTAGTATTGATCGATGTAAGCTAAACTTCTTTGGTTAGATGAGACGGTCAGGATTTTTGTGTCACTTGTATGCGCTTTTTGTATCTCAACTCTCGAGGCAAATGTTCCACTACAAGAGTTCGAGACATTTCTATCAAGATTATTACTATTATTTTTATTATTATTATGTACAATAGAATAGAGTAAATGTGGTTAATGTTTAATGTAGGTGGAAGTCCAGATCCGAAAATAACGAGAGAATTTCAACAAGGAAATCGCTGCTTCTTATGATGTGGATGTGTAAATCTAGGCTGGAGGATAGCTTGGCGGTTTCATCAAGTGATCCTTTTAATTGTGTTGATGTTTGCTATATATGTGTATGTGTGTGTGTGTTGTGTATGCACCATTTGTTCTCTGTCTACAAAACTCACATAGGACCACTTTGTCAATACTGTAGATTTTTGAACAATTGTTATTAGCTAAATTTGATGGAAAAAAAAAAACAAACAATCGTAGCATAAATGCGGTTTATTGTTTGATAAACTGTAATTTCAAAAGTGTTGTTAGTTTTAAAAGTAGCATTGAAGTGTCTATTAATTATAAGACGAAATTTTTGTGGATACAACATGATTGAACTAGACATAATGAGAGAATTTTAGTGTATTTATATTTTATTTTAATTTTATCTAGACATATTTATTTTAATTCGACTTTTGAAAACAAATTTATATGAGCATATTTGGAATATAGATTATTAACTTGAGGATTCATAACCCTCAATTCCATAGTAGTACTTAATTTGCTCTGTTATTTTATTTTATAACTACTTCCTTAGATACAAATTTAGTAATTATGTTTCGTATTGTTCTCATTTCTTTAATATTTTATATGCACTTAAAGTTGGACATTGAGGATGCTGCTTTTTTTAGACTTAATTTTTATTTAAACACAAAATGTGAAAAGTTCTTATGCTACAAACCTAATGCATGTCTCATCGGCACTCTTTTCCCTTTCTTTCGCTCTCTCCTTTCTCTTCTCTCTATGTCCTCGCTGTTGCTGGCTCATCTTTGGTTTACTGGTTGCATTGTTGGACGTGTATAGCCACCGCTATCATCAACGGCGACCGCTACATCTTAATAAAACTAGAAAAAAGGTGAATATAACAAAACACAAAAAAATAAAATTAGTCAAAACACAAAATAAAAAACCTAAAGAGCAAGGGTAAAAAAAAAAAAGCTACTCGACTCCATTGTCGACCATATGCCTCACATTGTCGTTCACGCCTCGTTGGTCATCACTGAGCATTAGCCTACATTGCGTAGTCCACCAACTTCAAAATCCAACAATCTACAGCGAGTAAAATTGGCCTTGCGACCTTATGTAACAACTTTATCAATGTGGCTGTTACTTAACTACTTAAATTTACATTTATTTAGATTACATAATTTTACGAAATATTTTTGTAAACTTAAAATAACATTTTTTAAAACTATTTAAAATACTTTACTAATTAATTTTAAGCTATTTTTAAATACTTAAATAACCTTACCATTTAATTTAAAACTACTTTTAAATACTTAAATGTCCTTACTATTTAATTCTTATAAAATTATTCCATTGCAATAGACATAGTAACACATTACAACGGTTTAACAATCATCCAAAACATACATATTACTGGAATCATATAGTTTTGCATATTATCAAAGAGACATAATTATCAAAAACTAAATGCGGCAAATAAAGTGCACTGTATACATTTTCTATGGCTCCACTCTAATTGTTTGATGCTTTGCCGCCAGTTCATCAAGTATTACTCACAGGTTACTTACCTACAATATGAACATTCTTCGATGAGCTTTCTTTTAGCAAGTAGGAACTATAACTCATAAAATATTTAAAATATCATAAAGCAATAATATACATGTGCCGATTATGCTCATTTATGATCTTGTCTTATTATTTTATCGGACTCGAGTAGTCATACCAACTGTGCATGATTAGCGGGAAGTTAGGGTTTATAAGGTACCAACAACACCGTGATTATGTATTTATATCTTAAGCCTTTTCATAGATCGAGAGGTTTGTACGACCCTCAAATTTAATTCTTCCTTAAGCATTTCACAGATTTAATTAATGAGTATGCAGTATGGCATGGCATCACATTCTTGAGCATAAAATTTAGACATGAGACATGCTTTACTACTTAGTAAAAATATGAAAATATTTATTTTTAAATTATTCATACCATAGGTGAGATTCCTACTTACTAGTTTTCTTATTGTAGGTTTCTCTACTCGCCTAGAAATTCCTACTCTTTATCGAGACAAATTCTATATAAAACACCTATTAAGAGTGTGTAAGAATCTTCATTTTGTGCTATTTATTTTTTAACCAAATTGTAAGAATTTTGATCATTATTTTAGATCGTAATTCTTTTCATTAAAGTATCATAACATTCGTTATTTCTATTACAAGGATTAATGAATTAAATCCTCATAAAATTTAGTTTTCCTTATCTGCCCTTAAGTCGTATTAAAATCGATAATTAATTAATTATGTTATCGTTACTAAGTCTATATGACTTCAATGAACTAAATTAGAAATTACATAATCTTACGGTTCATAAACTAAGCTCTACTTAACTATTTTTGTAATTCATTTTGTGGGCTTGTAATTGGTTTTAAGCCACTAAGGTCAAAAACAATCCTAAGGTAATCTATGCATCATATGGTTAAAGATTTGACCCGAGTGGCTTTTTAGACTAAGGCGGACATTGGACACATGCCTAGCATCATAGTACTAAGAATCTAGCAAATCGGATTTTCATGATAGCTATTTTAATGTTCATTTGAAAATTGTTTAAATTTATCATTTTTAAATTTTTTCTTTAAAGTTTTGGATTTGTGATTTTTACTAGTATCATTAGATTTGAATTTCAAGGGCAAAATTTCTTTAAGAAGGGTAGAGCTGTGACGCCTGTTATTTTTCTAATGGGTATTATTATAATTAAATTAATTATTAGTGTGCCAATTAAAATTTTTATTTCATCTAAAATCTATTCCACATTATTTATGTCTACCTATTTTCAAGTTTTCTAAAATTTTTCTATACCTATTTAGTATTTTTACCAAAAATGCCCTTGAAACTTCTAATTAATTAAAAAAATACCATTTGGCATTATTTGCTCCAAAAGTCTCCAATGGAGACTTGATCTTACCTACCCAACCTCCTTGTCTCCTCTTTCTTTTATTTTTCTGCTGCTTCTCTCACGTCAACTGCCTCTCTCTTTCTCTCCCATTTTCTCTTCTTTCTTTCTTCCTTGTTTTCCTCAAAATCAAGATCATCAACCCAGCTTCAAGGTAATCAAGAGAGAAATCCGAAGTTATTTTCTTAGATCTTTTAACAACACAAAACAATGATCAAGGATTTTTTGCAAATAAATTCACTAAGTTTCTTCACGCTTGAGGGAAGTTTGTCTAAGCTAAAACTTTGATTTATGTTTTAGCATGAGATTTGTGAAAAATGTTTGTTTGATGTTTGCAGGTAATTATACAACGTTTTAAAAGGTTGATCTACATAGATCTTTATTTAAAATGAGTTTTTGAACTAGTTTTGAAAAGTTTTGATTTTTGGTTTATATTTGTATGTTGAGTATGAAAATTTTAAGAAAGATGATCTATGTGTTGAATGTGATATTTCGTAGTTTTTATGTATTTTCTATGTCCTAGAAGTTGATAAAAAGTAGATTAAGTTTTAAAGTTTGAAACCTTCAAAAATAGAAAACTAGATTTCTAGAAATTCTTTTGTCAGTAGGCCAAACTTGCCGGTTTGAAACGTATAGTTTGATCGGCAGGCCAGAAGTAACTGATTGGCAGGCCAATCCAGTAGTCCAAATTCATTTGTTTTTTATCTTTTTGTGTTACAAAATGTTCCAAGGATTTCATAGCAATGATTATGGCACACTAATAAGAATAGATGATAAATTAACATGATTATAGATTATGAATTAAGTTAAAGTATGGTTGTTTTATACGTTGTAAGATAACGCAGTACTTAGAGCTTACGAGGTAAACTTGGTATCGTCAACTAGAAGTTATCAGCATTGTATTCGCCAAAAGGTAGGGAATCTATTACTCATTTTTTAAAAGGTTTTTTAAAATTAAAATTGGTTCTTTACATTGTAATATATATATATATATATGTTGAACTGTTATTATATGAATGTCACTCATGAGACAATAACATGATCTTGTCCTGTAATGTACAGCGATGAATAAATTAATTTGACATGTATTGAATAAATTGAGAAGCATGGTTAGGAAATGTACTCTATACATAATAGTAATGGTTATGAGAGAAATGGTAAGACATGAAGAGGGCAGCGGTTATATCTTTAGGCATGAATACCCTAAAAGGTAAAATAGGGGGAGGTAATGAAGCTCTCTTAGGTCGAAAGTCCCAGAACGCACTGTACAGGAATTGACTTACTAAGGATCTAAGGCTTAATGTGTTAGAAAAACAATATGTAGTGAAAATTTAAAAAATTTTATATTAGAATATTTTCTAAAACACAAGCTTGACACGCTATATGCATAAATTAACCGCATCTTACTAGCCTCGTAAATGTTAAAAAGTTCCTGCAATATGTGAAGAGTATAACGTTCCAAAAGAGCCTCAATGAATTGGTCTTTTTTGCTATTCTCTATCTACGATCGGCGTGCGTGTGGCAGCACGTCGTTTAGCCTTTTTTTGATGACTCTCCTTCTAACCAATTGAGAAAACCCAAAGTTATAGTTTGTGATGTGTAAACAATAGCTCTTAGGGAGTTATAGAGTCTTTCCAGTAGAGTCTCACTCTTAATCTCTCAATTGATCTAAATAACAATGAGTCCCACTCCCCTTTTTTATAAAGGTTGGGCCTAAGAGTCAGTCCTTATCAGATAAGGCTTCGAAAATTCAAATTAGAATCATATCAGGATCAACATCTAATAAAATCTGCATGAAAACATGTGATCTTTTTTTGGCTCAGTCGGCAGGCCGATCTATCAGTTCAACTTGCCAAACTTGCTCCATCGACATGCTGAACTTAAAGATCAGCCTGTCGAACTTACGATAAATGATCTTTGCAAATCTTTTATTTCTCACTTGAGATTCTTAGGATAGAGCCTTAGTTTTAATTCAAATAACCTGATAGAGAAGTTATCTGATTAAAACAGTCATATCTCGATAATCTCTAAGAAAATAAATATTCCTGATAATTCAACAAGTTTATCTTAAATTAATTTATTTACAATTAATCCAATCAATAAATAGACATGAATTATCTGATCCCGATAATTCAACGAGTTTATCTTGAATTAATTTATTCACAAAATTAATTCAACCGATAAAAAGACATGAATTATCTAATCTTATCAAATTTTAGCCAATCTGATAATTTGACACAAGTCAACAATTATTAGAAAAGCACGTCATATCGTTACAGAATTTTTTATGAGCTAGCAAAAAGGACCTAATGGACCCATATAGTTCAAGCTTCGGATAATTATGAAACCTAATATCCTAGATATGCATTTCATAACTATCAGCTCAACGCTATTCCACTAAAAGCTTAAAGCTGTACTCTCAAACTATATAGAATTGCGAAGCCCATATAGCTAAATCTCCATGACAGATCATAATATATCGTATCCCTATAGGATTATTCATAATCGACTTAAAAATAAATTTTGTGTTACCTTCTTGATTATTTTTATCTTATGTTCCATTATCTCACCATCGAAAAACTTACCATCCAAAGATATTATATGATTTGGTTACACCTATGTATCTAAATGGCTGAGCACTCCAGTTTTTCAATTACAGGATAACACATATAAGAGGATATCAACTACTCCTAAAGAGGAACTATGGATTCCATATCTATTAATAACAGGTCTCCGCTATCAAGAGTCATGCCTCCAACGTACCGACATGCACAACTCTATTACAACGTGGATGTCACCCTTTGGGACATCAAAAGACATAAGTCAAGACAACGAGCCTATTATTCATCTCAGGATTAAGATACAATATATATGATTGTCTAAAGTGAATTGATTTGCTAAGACAGAATTATTAATCTAAATTATTTCACTTTATGTCCTGATCCAACACGTCGTCACCTATGACAATGTGCTAATGTTTCTATTCACATAGTCCACCTCTGATGCACAAGATAAACCATCTCTCATTAGGGAGATAAACAACATAATAATTTTTGTATGAATAAAACACCCAACTTTATGCCCTCGGTTGTGGACTTTATGATTTAGACCGTCACCTTAAGAATTATATCTTCCACATAATATGTCCATTATATGCCCAATTTTTAAAGGTTTAGAATGACAGTCTTAGACTTTTGTTTGTTTAACATACATTCAACAAATATGAACATAAAGAGAATAAGATTTGGTATATGAATAATAAATAAATTCTTTATTGACAAAAACGTCTCCAAAAATATGTTACATTTTTACTCCTTAGGGCATACACGTCTAATATAATGTCCCCTCACTGGACACTTTTGGAATGATTGTAGAATGGTTAAGCGCGCCCATTTTGGATTTGTTGAATTGAATGATATAATGCTCTATTGCACGGTGGATATAGACGAGCATTATAAAAATCCTGAACTAATATGTGTGTGTATATATATATATATATATGCAAGTATAGAACTTGGTAAGAATAATCATAGGGTATCCACCAAAATGAACATGATAATATTGATAAATAATGTTGAGAACTAACTAACAATGCAGGCATTAATGTGGTAATGATAAAAATCTAAAAGTGAGTAATAGTTTTCTCTGCTGAGCATGTTGTCTCTCATTCCCCTATATTTTTATCTTTTCAGGACTCATAAAGTGTGAGGTGGCAATGAGAGATATAATTGAGGAAGCTATGTATCTGTATTCAATTAGAATCTTTTTTTTTTTCTACTAAGAATGCTCTTCTTGATAACGTGAGCATCGTATGTTACTTTCTGTGACTGCATTAAGATATATTGAGGGTTGAAAAGATGATGATGATATTTTTTAATTATTAATTTAAAGGTGCTAGATTAAACTGTGGTTTTTTGTTGTTTATATTTGTTTTTGATTTAAAAGTTTTTATTTAAGTCCCAAGCAAATTTGTTTTGAAGTTTTATTTTTATTGTTGATCTTTATTTAATTTATTAAAAGCTATTAACCCCCATTTAGGGGTGTTACAATTTCATTTTGTTGTTCAGAGAGTTTTCGGATTGTTTAGGGTCGTTTGGATATTAATATTTTCAATAATAATATTTGGAGTTGGATGCTTATACTTAAGTTTGAAAAAATAATATCATGACAAGGTTGAAAATGAAAGAAATTGGAATGAACGAAACAACTGGCATATGTTGTTCTAACATATATTAGTTGTTTCGCGAGTTTTTTAGATTGTTCGGGGTTTTTTAGAGATTAATATTTTCAATAATGATATTGGGAATTTTGTTCTATACTTTGGCTAAAAATAAGCTATTGTGTGAAAAAAAAAATTATGACAAGATTAAAGGTGATGAAATTGGAACGACTAGAATAATTGTGTAACGCCCTCATGTGGGGGTTAACAGTATTGAATAAATAAAAATAAATTTAGATTCAATATTATTTAAATCTATTTAACAATGCCCATGGGTCTTTAAACAAAAATAAAAATAAAAATAAACATTTAAAATACAAACCACAGTTTTTAGTGTAGCATCAAATATCTAAAATACAGTCATCATCACCATAGTACAATTCTCAAATAACTTAACACAGCCATCACAAAGGAAGTACGAATCTTACATAATCTAGACGAGTTACAATTAAACAAAGATCTTCCAACACAAAATCAACAGTGTTGTTGCCTATTTCTCGTTAGATAAGTTGCACTGAGTTCTACCTGAGAGATGTAAATATGATAGAGATGAGCATTGACATGCCCAGTAGGGAAAATCATTACTCACCTTAAGGTTTTATTCATTACTACATTAAAACTATATGGTTAGTTAATTTATATCATATACTAGATTATGAGGTTTATTATGATCATATCTCGTGGATACTATAGTTAACCATTACCAAATTTTACACTTATACATATATACAAATATTACAATTCATCATTATTCCTAGGTATCCACATTAAATAAAGTAACACTCCACTTATCGAAACCCAAATGGGTGTGCTTGGCCACCCTCCAAACATTCCAATGGTATTCCGGTGAGGGGACATCAAGCCCTGGGTCCTCACCAAGTCGATTCCTATACAATGCGTTCTGGGACTTTCGACCCAAGGGAGCGTCATCATCTCCCCCTATTTAACCTTTTAGGGTATTCATGGCTAAGGACGTAACCGCCGCCCTCTTCATGTCTTACCATTTCTTTATATATAAATATCATTTACAGAGCCAATTTTACTAACCATGCTTCTCAATTTATAACAACATATATTAATTCATTATGTTCCTCGCTGTTCAATACAAGACAAGTTCATATTATAGTTTCATATGTAATTCTTATATAATAGCAGTTCAACATAGATACACATATCTTGTGGTAAAACAATCATTTTAATTCCATAAAAACCTCACAAAAGATGAGTAATAAAATCCCTACCTTATAAGCTTTTCAACAATCCTTCAATTTTGGAATTTAATTAACGTAAGATCCACACACTCTTGATCCTAAGGTGTGCATAAGGACAATTAAAATTAAAGTACAACATATAACTATATCCATAAATGAATTAAGTGTAAATCTATATATTTTAGTCTCTAATAAGATTCATAAATCATTTAGGATAGTTTTGGAAAGGTTGTAAGACATTCAGGGATTAGAAGGTGAGCAAAGTTGGGTTCACTATCTATAATTAGCACATGGGTTAATGGGTGGTTTACTTAAGGTAGACGGGTGGTATACTGCCGCTGGTAGGTTTACTAGTTTCCAACCCGAGAATTGAAAAATTCATAGAAAATAAAATATAACTCCGATTTAGGCTCATGATAGCTCATTGGAAAGCTTAGAAGGTCTACTTTTAAAATATGTAAACCAATTTACAAAATTCATTTTCATCTAATCCTAGAATTTCAAGAAAGAGCTACTGCCCATAGAGATAATATAAGGTTTATAGAATATTAAGTTTTTCTTAAACCCAATGCATATTATTCTTGTTCAAAATCTCAAAACCATTCCAAAATAGGTAGCATGCATTATATAATTACAATAAACATATTCTCATGAATTTTATACCAAAATCATCATCAAACCATATCTCTAGCCTTTCCAGCAAATAATGATAAAAACATGCTTAAGTTTGTACTTCAAGCTCCAAACCTTAAAACATTAACCATAGAACTATGGAAACTAGTTTTAAACATTCCTAACATGTTCCTAACATTGTTGTCAACTAAAATAAAGGTTGGTTGTAGGTTTTAACTCAGGACTCAAGTTTTTGTTCATAAATGCTCAAATATGCATGTTAACATAACTAGAAATTTGCATGAATTTGGAACACGAAAATCATGCATTAAACATGGAGAAAACACATACTAAAAACCAAGTTTGAATTAAAGAAAACCTACCTCAAAACTCCTTTGAAAAGTACCAAAGTTTGGATTAAAAATCAAGCTTGAATTGACTCCAAAACGGCTTCAAACATGGCTGGGAATTATAGTTACTTGGTTGCAAAGAGAGCTTTATGCCTTGTGCCTTTAGTTAGAAATTGAAGTGAGAAAGGAGAGAATGAGAAACTAGAGAAGAAAGTGGTGATGGTTGAATAAATAGGCATCAAAATAATTAAGAAGCGGGAGATAATTGTAGGTTTATGGGGAAAGTTATAGGAAGAAACAAATGAGCATTAAAAGAAAATATTATCATGTCTCCCATAGAGACTTTTAGCAAATAATGCCAATATAATTGAGGGGGCAAATGGGGCAAGTTGTGTAAGAAGATAAAAGAAGCATTAAAAAGGTGGTTGAGAAAATATGTCAATGTCTCCTAGTAGTTGAGATGAATTAATTTTATGTCTTTAAGTAGTTAAGGTGAATTAATTCTATGTCTCCAAATGAGAAGGATTCTACTTAATTAAGCATTAATGTAGCGGGACAAGGTTGGTAGAAGTGATGAGTGATAGGTAGGTTTTAAATATTTACTACGGAGACTTGGTAAAAATACTCAAGTGATATTTTATTCATATGATTTTTACAAAAATCATACCCGTTAAAATAACGGGTGTTTCAAACTGGCACGTGTTGTTCGAACAAACATTAGTTGTTCTGTGAATTTTTTCAGTTGTTAGTTGATTTCTTGATTGTTCATGGTTATTTGAATGTAGATATTTTTCATAATGATATTATATTTTGTTTTATCAAATTATATGTTTTTAATTGTGTTATATACTAATAAATATATGTATATATAGATTTATCGTAGGTATGGATCGTATCTATATTCTTATGGACTACAAGGGAAATGAAAAAATATAGATAACAACATTTAGAAGTGGGTTGGAAGCGGTTTTACTAAGTGCTTTGTGGTTGATAGGAATATCAAATTTTTTGAATTGGTAAAAGACAATCTGCAAAAGAACTAATATCGATCATAGTAATTATATAATTGAAATAAAACACGTAAGCCCATTGGTGGCACATTTGGTGAGATTGTCGGATCATTTTTTATTTCTAATGATATGAATGTCGAAGATCTCATGTTTTTGTATAAAAGTAAAGTGGAGATTACTATATATGTTATGCTAAAATAGATTCAGGAAAAGGAGCAAGAAATATGTGTCAATGAAGGGTTCTATGATGATTATTTTGGGTGTCGGGATCATTAAAGAAAACCCAACAGTTGCAAGGCATGTTTCTGATGAGATATTTGTTTGTGATGAGCATCCGTAACAAATTTTTTATGAGCTTCTGTTACAGATATGCACCACGGGCACAACAAACAACGAAGGGACCACCTGTTTAAATCCAGCTCTGATTAACAGTCCAATTCAACTTCAAAGGAGACACTAGATATGGAAGAGCCCAATTGAAGGGACAATTTCCCCAATAGAGGTCCTATTCTGTTCCGGTTGTTACAAAGGAAGGGTGTGCCGCTTGATTTTAGGCGGAGGACAGGAGTGGCGGCGGAACACCATAGATATGTGCGGGTGCGGCCTAATTGACCTTAGTTTCTTCGTTGTGTAACTGTAACATACACAACACGAGAAAAATAGTAAAGATATCGTACTCTTCTTCCGCTACTAATTTCCTGCAGTCGAAATAAATAACAGAAAGTACTAAAGAATTCGTGGGTGTATTGTTTTGAACAGCATATTGGGTGTTACATACACTCTAAAGTCTTCCAGAAAGCGGACATTATTGGGGCCACATGTCCTGTAGCGTTCGTCACCATTTCCTGTCAATTTCCAAGGGTAAAAAAAAAAGAATTGTATACGCTTTCATTATTGGATTAGGTGGCATCCTTATCTTCTTCTTTCCTCTTTCTAGGAAAAGTCCTTCCCAGAAGCAAAGGGAGAAGATAAGGAGAATATTCTGAAAACATTCGGGCGTGAGGCGAGTAGTTTTTGTAAGGAACAGCTCTCTTTGATTGATTCCTCATTCTCACGAAAGTTGGAACTCGTTGATTCTAAACACAGAGAGATTGATTGTTAGGTGTGGAGGGTATGACTACAAATATGAGGTGCTCTTCCTCTTCTTCGATATCACGCAAGTATGATGTCTTCCTCAGTTTCAGAGGAGAGGATACTCGAAAGAATTTCACCAGCCATCTTTATGCCGCATTATGCCGGAATCAAATCCATACCTACATCGATCGGAAAAGTATCCAAAGCGGAGACGAAATTTCACCCGCGCTCTTGGCCGCAATTGAGGAATCCTGTATTTCGATAATTGTCTTCTCAAAGGATTATGCCTCTTCAACATGGTGTTTAGATGAACTAGTCCACATTCTCAGATGTAAGAAACAAAGAGGACTAATTGTTTTACCTGTCTTTTGTGAAGTCCATGCATCTGACATCACCAGACAAATGGAAAACTGTTTTCATCACAACATCTACATGAGCAAGAAGGAACAGTGGAAGGATGCGTTGACTGAGGCAGCAAAGACTTCTGGCTATGATTCACGAGACGAGTAAGCTTATATCTATATATATATATATCTATATATATATAGTTAATTTAAAATTGTCTACGAATGGGTTTTTGTGCATCATAAATTCGGCAGAGTTTTATTTTTAGTTACCAGTAAATAAATTTTTTTTTTTTTAAAAAAAAAGCAGTCTTTTTAGTGTAAAATTGTGGCAGAAAAATAAATAAATAAATAAAAGTTCCAAGCGCATGTATTTACTTTTAAAAATATAAATTTTTATAAAAAGTTGTAATTTTTTTAAAAATTATAATAAGGTATGAATAAACGACATTGATTGCAAATTTCATAGTAAATGTGATGCAATGTTGGGTATGATAAAATATAGATTTTATGAGTTGAAATACTCAAGAATTTGTAAATAATACCCATAAAATGAATTTTATATCACGATTAATTGTAAAATTGTGATGTAAACGAATGGGTAATTAGAATGTAAATAGGACACAGAAGTTGTCCAAACCTAAACCTGGAGTAGAAAGGAGGCCGAAGCAATATAAGAATACTGTTAAGTGAAAACGCAGATACAAAAAATGTTATGATTGGCCTCTAAAACTGAACGAAAAGTAAGTTAAATATTTTGATACAGTCTAAGAATAGAAAATATACTGATTTGACAACGGCAGTATAAGAAAAATATTACGTGACAAAAAAATTACACTGTGCGAATTTTAGGCCCAACAAAGTGGACTCTCCTTGGTTTGCTAATGGGCTACATGTCATGAAAAGTGGCCCAATAGCATGTTGCCACCTAAGGGTATACTCATAGGTTACCATGAGTCATCAAAATGGATAAGTGAGCATTTAATGCTTGTTTATCACAAATTTTCATTTCTTTCTTCTTCCTCCATTTTCGGCAGCAATTGTTAGACCTTCAAAAAAATTTTCTCAACCTCAAAATTTACAAAAATAGGCCCAAAACAAGTTTTAGAAGCAAGCTCAAGGGTTTTCACAAGATTTAAGGTAAAAATCCCAAACTTTTTAATGAGTTTTTAAGGGATTTTTCATGGGTTAAAGGGGAATATTAACCCATGGTATTTTTGCATGAAAAAGAAGCTTAGAAGGAAGTTCAAAGGGAATTTGAAGGTTAGAAACCAAAAGGAAGCTATTTTGGTAAGTTTTGGGTTTTAAAGTTTTGAAAATTTAAGAGTTCTGTTTGGATTTTTATTTTCTCAAACCTATGTGAGTTCTTGAGCTAATTTTTGATGGAATTTCATGTGAATGTGATGAATGGCATGTTTAAATTGTGAGATTTTGGTTTATGCTGCAAAAGTGGTTATTTTTGCAAAAATAACGTATTTGTAATTTTAAGGTTAGACTTTGCAAAAATGAGGTTTGAGCAAGAGAATGATTTGATTTAGGCATGAAATGGCTTCTATAGGGGTAGATTTGTAATTTTAAAATAAATTTTGACCAAAACGTCCTAAGGACTATATTGAAAGAAAAAAAATTTTCTCGACAGAATTAGAAAATGGCCGAAAACACCGTTGTGTACAGTGAGATTTTAGAAAAAGTTAAAACATAAAAGTTGTAGATCTTGACAAAACTGTCAGGCATTATCGATGGCTTGTCAAAAAACTCAACCGCTTGTGAGTTTTTAAATTTTCAAAAAGTTGCTAAAAGTGAAAAAGTGTTAAAATGGCAAAAACATTATTTTTCAAAATGATTTGAGGCATGGTACTTCAAGTAAAAATGTTTCTTATGAAAAATAGGAAATTTTGGTGCAAAGGGAAAAATTTTAGCCCGGGGGGCAAAATTGTCAAAATTTTTGGTTTAGAGGTTAAACCGTAAAGCTTTATGAAAAGGGGCACAAGTGTGAAAAAAAAGTGATACGAGCCACTAGGACACTATTTTAAAGTTGATATATGGCTATTTTTGTTAAAATAACGAGATCGAGCTCGGATCGATCAGTAAGGCTTGGAGGGCAAAATCATCATTTTTGCTTGAATAACCCAAATAGCTCTAAAAAGGTCTGAAATAAGAAAAAAAGTTATTAGAAAGATTATCACCCTTCGTGAATGACGATAGGGTAGAATTAGAAAGGAATAAGGAAACCAATATTTTTAGAGTTGTGTACAGTTATACAACTCGAATAATTAAGTAACGAACATGTTGGAATTGGCTAATTATTTTGTAATTGGCCAACAGGATCGTAAGAGTCTAGGAGAAAGGAGATCGAATTTGATTTTTGCAGTACGTAAAAACAAGTAAGTACACTTCCCACCTACAGTATGAAATTGTAGGTGTAGAATATGTGTATATGTACATCAAGGTATATATTATGATGTAAACTTGTATGGTGCTATGAAATGAATACCTAGTGGTATAGAATCGATACCTATGTGTATACGATTAGAATACCTACGTGTATAACATGTTACGTATTGTTACATACCATATATTGTGTATCTGTGTATACAATAATGAATACATGTATGTATATGAAGTAGGTACTTGTATGTACTCTGCTATGCATACAAACTTATGTATCATGGATAATATGTAATTATCATTTTATGCCTGGTATAACAACCATATTAAATGGATTGGTAAATATGTTACCAGAAGCTAAAAAAAGTATCGTACCGACTCCCAAAGCAAGGGGAGTTTAAAGGATAAAATATAGTCACAGTGTTACGTAGACCTAAATGATATTGCACAATGGTACGAACACTTGGGCCCTAGCAAAAGATAAGAAATGAACAAGATAAGGAAAGTTCATAAAAAAGCATAATTGAATCATGCATTCATTTGATTGTCCATGTGGGAATTATGGGACTTACTGGGCATCAGCTCATTAAGTATTTCATGCTGTAGGTATGCCGACAAGAAGATCCGAATAAATCATAATGATAAGCTGACGGACGGATGATGTGTGCAGGTAGGTTATGGAGTCCGCTATCGTATGTTTCCGCTGTATATATATACTAAGTTGTTTTGAAATGGAGTGTTTAAAAAGAAAAATGTTGTAAAAGTAAGAATGAATGACTATGTGAATATATGTGTGTGAAAATATTTTGGGAGTACCAAAATTATTGTATGTAAAGTATTTATTTCAGTTTCAAAAAAAAATATATTTCTTAAATTTTTTTCTCCTAAGTAAGTAAGAAAGAGTTTTATCACTGCTCAAAAAGGCGAGTTGTGACACATCATATGACTAACAGCCAAATATGTAAACCAAATATTTTTTTGCCCACTAAGTTTCAACAAAATTTCTCAAAATTCATGTATCAGCTGTAAACATCTAAACAGAGAGAATTAAAAAACTCAGCCACCAATCCAAGTTTTTAGCCAAATATTCCAAAAACAATCATGTATCAAACGTTTTCCACAAATACAGAAAACAAAATTCTCCCACTAACTTTGATCACTTTTCATAATATCAACTACAATTCAAGAGTTTGCACAAAATTCTCATTTCAATACAGAAATCTAACCGTATGGCTGGTTTTTAAGAGGGTTATTAGCAAAATCTTCAAGCGTTCATCCAAGTTTCCATGTGCTCAAGAGTTGAGGTTGGTTTGGTTTAAGTGTATTTCAGGTGGTATTCATGTACTTGTTACGTAATTAAAGCCATATGTTCAAATTCTATGAAAGTTTATTGTGAAATACAATTCAACAATCCTTTTTTTTTTTTTGGCTATGAAACAATACATCATTTTCAAGGCAGTGGCACTGAGATATCGCTTAGCGTGAAGGGTTTCCTTTGCTAGAGTTTCTTCTTTTTCTCCTTTACAAAAGTGTGCAGCATCTCTTGGGATGGTCATGGGGCCAAAGTCCACGCCGTCTTTGGATGGTACTCTAGACTCACAGCCCCTTGAATGTGTGGCCTAAAAACTTTGGCGACGTTTTCTCTAGTGGTGGGGCTATTCGCTCAAAATTTAGGGGATGTTCGTGACTTGGTAGAGGCCTCGCAGGTGGACTGGCTTTCTCCAATGGCTGTTGTTGGTGGCCTGGCAATGCATTTAGCAGATATGGTGGAGAGGAGCCTTCTAGAGGCTTTGATCGAGTTTGTGATAGTGTTCCTTTGGCCTTAACAGGAAGATGGTGTTATTTTCTTCCGTTGGTGGAAGAGGGTAGAGGAGATCCGGCCCGGCTCTTCATCAGTTATCTGATAGGCTTACAGAGTCCTTCTCCTCATTCATTGGTGGCCAATTTATCATTAGTGACTTCGTCTTTAACGCTTGGGTCTTACCTACTTCGTGTTTATCAAATAAAATTGACAGTGTTTTCGCTGTTTAGATTTCGGTTATTTTTTGAGTTTTGTTGGTTTGTCGTAATAACAGAGATGGTCTTTTTACATTCGATTTTAATCTGTTTCTCTCTTCCTCTTGTTATTGGTGGAAGGTGTGTACGTGTCCGGTTAGACCTAAGTCTAGACCGTATCATATGTTCCCTCAGTAAGGAGGTTGTGGCTTTAGTTGATTGGTCTTTTCCATCGACTATAATTCATTTTTGAGACGAACTTTTGTCGTGTTCTATTGTTTGTGTCAAGCGGACTTTTTCCCTCTAGGTCTCAATACTTGAATTTAGTCTCCCTACTTCATCCATCTTTACTAGTGGATCCAGTAAGTCTTTTCTACAATGGATAGTATCATACGATTATGTTTGTACTTGTTTTAGTGTCAATTTATAGTTTCCTATTTCCAAAAAAAAAAAAAAAAAGATATCGCTTAGCAAAGAAAATTAAAAACATGTTTTATAGAATTTCTTAAGAATAAGCACAAAAATGTAATTTTTGAAAAGTTAAAGGGACAAAAAAATTAAATGGACTTAGTTGATGTAGAATTAGATTTTAAACAGGGAAAAAAATATCAGTATTCCTTTCAGGAACCAAAAAAAAAAAACAGTATTTATCATCAAATAATAAGTTCAGCGAACAAATTATCTTAACTGACTCAATAACACGCATTTAACTCTTCAAAGATAAAAAGTGGGTGTTGGGATGATATAGTACTCCATCCCCAGTGTTATTTAAAACTTTCTCTAAAAGGAAATGAGATATAAAAATATACACCCATTTATATGTTGTCCCACATTTTTCTACGTTTCGTATTAATAACTTGCCTTATGTTTGTTGTAGGTATGAATCAAAACTAATTGAGCGGATTGTGGAAGATGTATTGATGATATTAGACCGGTTACCTCCGAGTAGTGCCAAGCACTTTAAGGGTCTTGTGGGAATAGAAGAACGGCTTGAGGAAATTGAATCATTGTTATGCTTCGGATCACAAAAGATGCGTATCATCGGGCTTTGGGGGATGGGTGGTATAGGCAAGACAACACTTGCTCGTGCTGCTTTTACTCAATTCTCCTCTCGATTTGAAGGCTGTTGCTTCCTTGAAAACGTCAGGGAAGAGTCCAAGAAACATGGATTGCCTTATTTGAAAGCCATGCTCTTTTCTGAATTGTTTGACATCGAAGATTCGCAAGTCCATCACTTCTTGAAAAATAAGCTTCCAAAGAAAATGGTGCTCATTGTTCTTGATGATGTTGATAATATAGAACAGCTTGAGGGTTTGATTGGAGATCGCAACAGGTTTAGCCCCAGAAGTAAAATCATCGTAACGACAAGAGATGCACAACTGCTCAAAAGGGATGCTGATAAAATATACCAAGTTGAACCGTCGTATTTTGAGGAAGCGTTAGAGATCTTCTATTTGAATGCCTTTGAAAGAAAGCCTTCTGAACCCCATTATATACAACTTTCAAAAGAAATAGTAAATTATACTGGAGGCAATCCGTTAGCTCTTAAAGTTTTAGGTTCCTTCCTTCATTCTGGAACGGTACAAGATTGGGAAAGTGCATTAAACAAACTAAAAATAGTTCCCCATCCAGACATTCAAAAGGTGTTGACAATAAGCTATGATGGGTTAGATGATATGGAGAAGGACATTCTCCTTGACATTGCATGTTTTTTTAAAGGCGAGAAAAGAGATTTTGTTGAAAGCATGTCAGATGGCCCTGATTTGTTTGCAAGAACAGGGATTAAAGTTCTCATCGACAAATCACTAATAAACATTAAATATGATGGCACGGTTTGGATGCATGATTTGATACAAGAGATGTGTTGGGAAATTGTTCGACAAGAAGCTGTTAAAGAGCCTGGAAAACGCAGTCGCTTGTGGATTCCTCAAGATGTCTGTCACGTCTTGGAAAATAACGAAGTAAAGTTTCAAATGCTAAGCCATGTTAATATATACCTCTTTGTGGATAATTGTTTTTTTTTTTTTTTTTTTCTTTTTTGTGTTATGACCTAGTCTAATTTTCCTATAATTGTTAGGGAACGGAAGCAATTGAAGGAATATACCTTGACATGTCCAAGATGAACGAAGATCTACACTTGATACCTGCAGTCTTCAAGAAGATGAATAATTTGAGATTGCTCAAGATTTGTGTTTCAAATTATTCCCACCATAATAAATTCCAAGTGTTTCTTAATCAAGGTCTACAATTTCTTCCTCATTCCCTTAAATATCTCTGCTGGTACAAATACCCATCAAAGTCTTTGCCATCCAATTATAAAGGGAAAAATCTAGTCCAACTTGACATGCCCTATAGCAAGCTTAAGCAAGTTTGGAGTGGTGTACAGGTATGTTGTCATATTAATCAATGGATTGAATGTCACGTGTAAGATTGTTTACGATTACCTATTTAGTCATAATATGTGTTTTTGGTCAGGGAAGAAAAGTTATCCACTTCATTTTTTTTTTTGGTTTGTTTGCTTGTTTGTTTGTAGACTCTTGAAAATGTGAAGCGCATCAATCTTGGTCATTCCAAGCAATTGATCAAACTTCCAGATCTATCTCAGGTTCCAAAACTAGAAAGCCTTAATCTTGAGGACTGCACAAGTTTAGTTGAAGTTCCGCCGCTTGATTTCCAAAAGCGTTTTGGTTCTCTTACGCTTCGTGGATGCACGAACATGAAGTCCATTCCAAAGATATCTGGGAATTTAACGTACTTGAACATAGCAGGGACTACGGTAAAACAATTGCCCTCATCAATTGGGTCTTTTGAAAAACTTGTGGAGTTGGATCTCTTTAATTGCCAACACATCAACAATCTTCCGGCGCTTCCCAGGAATATAGAAGTATTAAATTTGAGCGGCACATCAATAAAACAAGTTCCTTCATCATCAATTGAGGATCTTCATCGTTTGAGGGAATTAGACCTTGCAAGATGTGGAAAGCTTGAGAGTCTCCCTACCAACATTTTTGGGCGGAAATATCTTGAATTCCTTGATCTGAACAATTGCTCAAGATTGAAAAGATTCACGGGCGCTAATTTGGAGGGAGTAGACATCCAAATGTTATCCAACACCAGCTCTTTTATACTTGAAAAGTTATTTGGGCTTCGCCGCCAAGATATGAGTTGGCGCAGAAAACTTGGGTTTATCCCAAATTGGATTTATAATTTAAGCAGCCTTAAATTCTTGTCTTGCCACGATCACCGTTTGAAACTTGAACATCTTCAACTCAGGTTGTTCTCTTCGTTCCCTTTCAAAAGGCTATATCTATATGGCTGCAATATTGTAGAAATTCCAGATTGGCTGGGCCTTTTATCCTCCTTAACTCATATAGATCTAGGAGGGAACCCTTTTGAGAGAATACCTTCAAGCATCATGCAACTTCACCGACTGGAAAGACTATATGTAAGAAATTGCAGGAGGCTTCGGTCTTTACCACAACTTCCATTGTCGATGAACAAGCTAAATGCAAGCGGATGTACTTCGCTAGAGACAATATCAAGCTCAAGCTTTAGATTCACGCTACGACATCTGACTGGCAATGCACTGCGTTACTCTCCGAAAGAATTTTTGTTTACAAAGTGCTGGAAATTAGAACAGAATGCACGCAACGAGTTAGCTGGTTTCTTATACAAAGTTGAAGAGTCAACGGTATGTATGATTTATTTTCTTTTTATTTTTATAAAAATGGCTTTTAAGTGAACTTGTGAGTCTTTTAAGTAATTTTCAATACAATATTTGTGTTCATATAGGTGCAGCAAGGATTATTTTCTACGATCAATGTTTGTTATCCGGGAAATGAAATTCCAAAGTGGTTCAGTCACCAAGTTGAGGGGGATTCAATTAGTATGAAGCTTTCCAAAGATTGGAACAATTCCTATTTCCTGGGTTTTGTTGTTTGCTTTGTTGCTACGTTAATCCCGTCAAGTTTCCGTTTCTCGGAGAAAGATAGAGTAGACATTGATTTTGAGTTACATCTTAAAACCAAGTCTGGCGAAATTCGGAAACATCGTCTACATAATGGTAATTTGTTGATCGACCATTTTAAGTGGGTTAGCGGTGAGGGAGAAGATTCTAAGATCACAACAAGTGGTGTTAATTCAGACCATGTCTTCATCTCGTACTGTAAAGATCACAACCCTAGGAGATATTGTGATGCAAGAGACGCATCCTTGAATTTGACATACAGAGTCAGGCGCAATGGACGTTTTGAACAAGTTGGAAGTTGGAGTTGTCGTTTGAATGTGAAAAGGATTGGAGTTGGGTTGTTATATGAGAAACAAGGAAAGTAATAGTTCTGTGACTGAGGAATCAACTGCCTGCTATGTAAATCACAACTCTCAATCTACATCTCAAGACTGAGACATCTCCTACTAGTTCCAACTCCCTCTATGTAGGCACTCTCAACATGGTATTTGTAAGAAGTTTTTAACAAATGCTTTGCCTTGCTACCCCTTCTTCAAATTAAGCTTTTGAGATTCACCTCGATATATCTTGAATCCAAAGTTTTAAGTCATGCCACAACATTGAAATATGTTGCTTGCCTAGAATTTTGTTGTGATCAGCTAGTGTGGAATTGGCTCCAGCTTGCCTTATCTTTGTCGATTGGTTCTGACTCGTGTTGTTTGGATGTCCAAAAGAGTGGCCTTTGTCCAAGTTTCTAACCTCAAGCAACTTTCACAAGTTTCTCATTTCTTTATAAATTTGTGTTTTATACAGCCTTTATATTTGGTGTTATGTATGCCTTTGATATTGCAGAATGGATCCAAGAAAACAGATGAGAAATCGAATCCTCCCCGCATTGTCGAATCGTCTTCCTTTTCAAAGAATTTTATGGTGAGAATATAATTCTTTGTATTTTTGGCTTTTGTTAACTAGGTGCATGAACATGAACTTTTTGCAGAGACATCGGCTCACCACCATACCCGAGGGAAATAAATAAAATATTCTATTTGGTTTTATACCAAGGTAGATTCCTTGATATCTAAAGGAAAATATTGTTAGTTTCAACTTTTCTTATTTAAACAGAAAATTTCAAACTATATATGCTATGTTTGATAAAACTAACTTTTTACTTAGGAACAGTGTAAAGCTCTCACATACTACATTAAAAAAGAAAAAAGTTGCTATTGTATAAAATTCTAATATGCTATAGTGTTTACAGTTCTAACCAATAGTTTTAACCATTATGCCAAATACCTAATATTAGTCCAAATTGACGTTTAGAATTTTAGTCCAAATAGAAAATCTAAACTGAATTCGTGTTTGGTCAAATGTTGAGAATTGTAGATTGAACCAAATTGGCATTTAAATAACAAAGCTTGAAAAAAACATAAAAGAAAAAAAACCATAAAAGGGAAAGGAAATTTCTTCTAATTAATTTTAATAAAGTTTGTAATTAGTGTATGCAATGTTTTATTCATAAAAATTTGTGATTATGAAAATTAGGTAACTTTTTAATTGTGACATATAAACACTAATAAAGGAACCTTAATAACGTGAAAAAATTAACAACTTATAATAATAAAGAAAAAAACAAAAAAGAGAAAAAAAAAACTGTGATTTACAACAAAAAAAAAAAGGAAGAAATATGGGTTGTTAATTGTTTAAAAAAATTGATGACGTGACGCAAATGTATGAAATTAGATTTTTTTTTTAAAATCTTATCTTATCTTTATCTTACGCAATTATGAGAAGAGAATGCGTTTTTTGTGGGCGTTTCGTCGTTTCTGTGGAGATTAAAAGCTTCGGCGCACGTTTTAAAACGTGCAGTTCAATGTGGTGCATTCGTTTGTAGTGAGTAGGACACCTTTCTCCCTTCACCTCGCAGGTCATTCTTTCCCATGCATCTTGTTATTTCTTTTGAATTCCTTTTCCCCGAACCAAACGTACATTACTTGGCAAAGGCGTCCTTGAAAAAAGTTTTGACAATTGTCTTCCTAAATTTAAAAACTTGTTACGTAATAGGTCCAAATAATGACGCCATTGAAAAATGGATGGAATGATTCACGTGGGCCACGTATCAGACCAAATTAAAATTTAATAAATTTTTAAAGCAAAATATATCAAAAAACAATTGTATAAAGCAAAAGCATGGGAAAAAGAAAAGAAAAAAAGAAGAAGTCCTTCAACTTTTGCTCAATGCTCGACCCATTCGCTGTTCAACCTCCTTTAAAAAAAAAAAAAAAAAGAAAAAAAAAAGAGAAAAAAAGAACAACCTGATCCCTCGCCTCTCGTTCCTCTTTTTGCCTCCCCTCCCATTCCTATGCTTGAGGCTACTGCATACTAGACACCCTCAAAGGAATCAATGATTTCAATAATACAATTTCAGCATGCTTCAACACGGCAAAGTGAAGGAAATCCAAGCATAAGGACCATGAAAAAAAAAATAAAGACAAACAAACATGAGTCGGGTCCCACCATGCACACATGGTATCAACAATAAAATATTACAATTACAGTCCAATGCGAGAGATAAAATTTGAATAATACATGCCTTGATTAAAATAAAAAAATATCCTAAGCATTATTCCTACGACGGACATGTCCGCACTGTTGTCTTCGAATCGATCATAAGCTACAATCCACCTAGGGGAAATAGTTTTAAAATAAATAAAGAAATGTAAGTGAAAGGCTCAATAGGACTAGATTTAGAAAAACATTAATTCTAAACATAAATTTTTATATTTGAAATAATTGATAAAATTTTAGAAAGATAAATAAAACATTTTAAATTCATCCTTACCGATAGAATCTCTATTCATCTGAAATTTATTCTTTATTATTTGTTCTTTGACAAAGCCATAGTATCACCACCAAAGTGGCCCAGCTGGGTTTCGAGACCTACCTCCAAGGTCGTTCTCTACACAACCCGATCTCTAAGTATGGTATCATGCTCTATTATTTCATTTCGAATGGTATTAATAACGCGCCCGATATTATTTCATTATTTAGGTTTCATCTTACCAAGTATTCTCACTTACATTCTTTATTTGATTCATTATGATCATTCGTTTTTCGTCAAGTAATGAAATTACTAAGAAAATTCATCTGAAACATTTCTTGAAACTCATTTTTAAAGAAATCATTTTATAAGAAGTCACGTTGAAAGACATCATTTTGAATGAAGTCATTTTGTGGCCAAAGGCCCCTTTTGAAAACATTTAAAATATTTTGTTGTTTATTGAAAACAATTTAAAAGAATCTTTTGAGGCCAAAATTATTAAAAGCATGGCTACTAAGAAAGGGGGTAGAAGTCCTACCTCGATATCCTACACACTGACTCAGCACCGCGATTTCGACCTGTTATACGTGTCACAACCTGCCTTTTTTGGGCTGTGATATAACACTTTACTTAATTACGTAGAGATGAAAAACTTAGGAATATATTTTTTAAAAAAAATACATTGCACATATAGATTTTAGCAACCTTCAAAACACAAACATATACATATATTTACATAAACAAACTTTCTTTTATAATATTGTTTACTAAATACTCTCAAGAGAGGTTTTGTCTTACTTAACTATGTTATAGCTTTATACAACACGTATCAAAATAACTTAAAATATATTACAGCGAAAACATGACTATGGCGGCATCCATACCCAATTCTGCACATTACTCCCATCCCTCCACCAGCTCATTAGTAAATTTATTCTGACCTTTTAATGGGAATACCTATAGCATGAAATACTAAGTGAGCTTATGCCCAGTAAGCCCCATCACAGCTCACATGCACATTCACTAAAATGCATGATCCAGTTATGCTTTCTTATGAACATTCTTTATCCTTATCATGTTTTATCTTTAACTAGGGCTCAAGTGTTCGTACCATTGCATACATATGTCTACGTGACACCGAGACCATACTATAACCTTAAACTCCTCTTGAGTCAGGTGTTGCGAAAAATCTACAAGGGCACAGAATCGTAGACAAGTAATAAAGAGTGAGTAAAGTATCATTCCTATGAGGATTGTGTTAATCTAGCTAAGTACTGATATTAGTTAACTATAAACTTATTTGGACAATCAAATATAAAAAAGAAAACAAAACAAAAAAATATAAATGAAAACCTAAATAAAAAAAGACTAGGACATCCGATTTCATCTAAATTAATCCTATTCAAATTATCTAATTTAATAAACTGATATTTACTTGTATGCCGATAACGAATTTCTCTTAGGTAGTCATTAATCTTTCTCAAGCATTAATAATTTATCCTAGTTAGCAAATTTCCTACATCTCTGTGGAAACTCTAAATTTACCAAGATTCATTAAGAATAAGAAATTCATAGTGTTACACAAGTCTCATAAATATCTCTATCCTATGATGATCTCATGGCATTCAATCATGGTCTAATTTAATTATCACTTCTCAACCTCAAATTAAATCACAAATCATGCAAAAAATGCGTAGACTTTTACAAGCATTAAGATTAGATCAAATACCCAGCATAGATAATGAATAAACATCAAATTGAATTAAATTAAATATATGTGAATATTCATAATCCGGCTACATCGTAGCCCTAGAATAAAGAAAATTAGTTCATAATGAAACTAAAAATCATACTAAACAATGTCTTAAACATAAGGAGTAGAAGAAAAAAAGTGTATGTTTGGATGTGAAGATGGATTCTATCTCTGGGTTGCACCGTTCTTCTTCTCTAAAGTATTGAGTCCTCCCTTCTTTTCTGCAGTTTCTCTCTATAAAAATTTATGCTTCAACCTTCTATAATGTTCTATTTATAGGCTAGGGTTGGAAAGGGCAATTTTGAAACTAAATTACATTGAAATCTGAGTTAGAATTGCAACGGT
This sequence comes from Artocarpus hirsutus, assembly GCA_946598075.1. Classification (NCBI taxonomy): domain Eukaryota; kingdom Viridiplantae; phylum Streptophyta; class Magnoliopsida; order Rosales; family Moraceae; genus Artocarpus; species Artocarpus hirsutus. The sequence goes on along the minus strand of CAMOHE010045150.1, from coordinate 5,668 downwards.
GCCTAGGCTCAATTTTTTGGCGCCTAGGCTCTAAGATTGTAGCGCCTAGGCGCTACATAAACCGTAAAGAATTTTTCGAACTGGCGCCTAGGCACCAGGATTGAAGTGCCTAGGCGCTGCAATATTGCTTAGCCTTCTTCATAGAATGGCGCCTAGGCGCTTTGCTCTCAGGTTTTTATATGGAACTTCATCTGTATGAGCGCCTAGGCGCCCATAAGCTAGCGTATAGGCTCCATTTTCATCCTGAGTCTAATTTTGCTCATTTTTTATCCGCTTTGCCCCGCACTTTACTATCATGCATCATTTTTCTTCAAAATCTACAAAAGAACACAAAACACTATCAAATCCTCATAAATTGTTCAAAACTAACAAAAATATCTAAGTGAGAATCATCTAATTAATTAGTCTAAAACTAACTTATCAGATACCCCTAAACTTAAAATTTTGCTAGCCCTCGAGTAAAAGACACAAATGAAAAAAAGAAAACAAAAAACAAGACAAAAAGACAGGACTGACACTAACACCCGACATAGCTTGAGCATCAATTTAAATTTTCCTCCTACTTGGCATCAAAGATTGTATAAAGTCTATGACTCAAAGGAAACTCAAACCATTGTGATCATGAAAAAAAAGTCAATTCAAATCTCAATTTTACCATACTCATAATTCCTTGAGTGTGTGTGTGTGATGTCTCTAGCACTTAACACTTGGATTAGTTTATGTCAACAAGCTTATTATGAAAGATCTCTAGATTAATGAAATTTATGAACTTCATAAGCCTATTTTTCAAGCTCACTCTCTACTAATGTAGACTATCGCAACATCAAAGATCATTAGGACTTTATTTGGCTTGTAATGTGTGGCTAAGGTAAATAGGTGAGATAAATGATATAATATGGCTCAAAATTCACCCATAAACACACAATTTGTCTCAGGACCTCATCAAAAGATCATTTTTTTTAAGTACACCCCCAAACTTATGTTGCACTCCCTTTGTCATTCACATTTATTTTATGCATGTATTTTTTTCTTTTTCTTTTTTTTTTCTTTTTTTTTTTTTGTTTTGCTTTTCTTTTTTCTTTGTTTTTCTTTTTTTTTTTTTTTTGACAATGAATAATATGAATATATAATCCCTTGATAACAATACTCAAAACTATAAACTTGAATACATAATCTCTTGATAACAATACTCAAAACTCCACCCATGAATGAATAATAGGAAAACATATTTCCTTGATAAGCTCAAAACTCCACTCATCCTCCCGTAATGTCAACTACCTTCAAATAATTTCCTAGACAAATTAGTCATGTTTATGGGTAAGGAACTAAGTAGGATAAAATTATTCTAAAGCTAGGTTGATTATGTGGGTAACAAAGAAAATAGATAATGAGGCTCAAAGAGGTAACTAGTGATTAAATGATGTCAATGGTAGGCTTGAAAGGATCAAACAGTCTAAAAATGGCCTAAATCATGTCCTTAATTATGTGTAGCCTAGGATTTGGCCTCAAGTGGTTATCAAATAGGTTCTAACGTTCATTTGAGATAAAAAATATCACATAATCAACATAAAAGTCCTCTAAGTGTATACTACTTAAGTGATCAAGACATGAGTGCTCAAAGTGCTCAAAGAATCATAGCATGGCAAACAAATGACAAGAAAAAAAAGGATAGATCACAACAATTATTATTCCCTAAAAGCCACATTCAATTTCAACCATAGTCTTATCATCGGCCTCATATGATTCAAGCTAAACAATGCTTAAACGACACAATTTTCCTATCATAATGACTATCAAATGCAAAGAAAAAAAAAACAAAAACTAAACTAAAATCTAATTAAACCATAATGACTTATTGACATAAACAAACATAAAGCAACACACCACCCCCAAACTTGAACAATATATTGTCCTTAATGCAAAAGAAAACAAAAATAAGAAAGAAAAGAACACTCCCTAAACTGAAGGTTGCGGCAGCCTATTCCTCATCATCCTCATTCTCTTCATTATCTTCATTAAAAGCAAAAATTGTGGGAAAGTTGTCCAAGTTTATGTTTAGATGCATGGCCATGTGGTTCATCATATGTGCCAGGTTGCAGATATGGTTTCAGTTTTTATTTTTTATTTTTAGCAAGCTAAACGCCTTGATGTCCGCCAAAAACCTAGAATTGCCACAAACAATACTTACATCATCATTAAGTTGCAAAATAGACTAAAATTAAAAGAAACAACTAACAAACTAAAAATATTCTGAAAACTAAAATTGAAAAGGATAGAGAACTTGGGTTGCCTCCCAAGAAGTGCTTGTTTTATTGTCATCAGCCTAACTCTCAGAGAAGCACTCATCAAAGAGTGGCTTTCACCCATAGTAAGTATCAAACAACACCATATATGGGTTTTGGTTATAAATCCCCTCAAACTTGGCGAGATTTAGAAGTGATTCGCACATTGCACCAACAACACATGTCTTTAAATAATGTCTTTTGATGGGAACTTCATTATTGGCTCGAGCTTGAACATGGTTAGATGTGATGGTTATGATGTCCATGGCCAACATGAATCAGTTGGTGATCTATATATTAGAACCATTGATGAGCTCAAATCTATGGTCTTATGCGCTTTTATATCTTCTAACGACCCTCATGACTTCTCCTCATATAGGAATTCCTCTAATAACCCTTCTATTTGTTCTTCCCCTTCCTTTTAGCTATCCATTAGTATGCTTGTGATTTGTTCTTGATAAAAGTCATAGTTTTGGATAGACTCCTCTTGATTTAGCAAGTGTAAATCGTTGTTGATCGAGCAATATCCCAACTCAACAAATGGTTGGGCTAACACAACTTCAAAGGGTTCTTGTTCTTCGTCTTGAGGTTCTATTTATTGGAATTAAAATATGAAACGCAGCAGAAGGAACGGATCATTGTCAAACAAAACTTTTCTGAAAATTTTGTTTATCAGGAATAGATATATAATTTTAATTAATAATAGAAAGCTTTGGGAATTTTTTACTAACCTTTTTGAAGACTATCAGAGTATTCTAGCTTTCCTCTTTGACACCACGATCTTTCAATCTAGGCCTCCATACCAATGGACAGACGAGTGGGCGTCAAACTGCAAGAATGAATTTTCCTCACACTTTTCTGAATCTGCTATGTACTCAACACATAAGATAGTAGACTTTTTTTTCAAAGAAGAACTCTCAGTTTTTCTCTCTGAGTGTTTTGCAAAAGTTACGTGAATGAAAAATCTCTTGAGATAACTGTTATCTCTCCCTTTTTATATCTGAGCAATTAATTATTTTTCAATTAATTTCAAATTTGAAATAACCACCATATCAGATATATAGGGAAAGGATGTACTCTACATTCCTTATCCCTTTGTGTTTTAATTCAAATCACTTACTTGATTCTAGATATATATATATATATATATATATATAACTGTACGTTTTAATTCTTTAACTTTATATATATATATATATATATATATATAATCTGTTAAGAGAAAATCACGTTACATATGTATATATATAATAGTTTAAGCGCTTAATAGAAAATGTAAAGGAATAACAAATTCGTTCAGTAATATATATATATATATATATATATATATAAAATTTAAAAATAAATCTCATTTATTTTAGAAAATAATATTTAAATAATCAAATTATTCAAATATTACCAATTAGTTAATTAACTAATGCTCAGTTAAATGTGACAACATTTATCACATTATATTATGTATCACAGAGAACATTTTTCTGTGTTATAGCAATAATTTAAGTGTGAAATAATTAATTCAGAATTCAATATTTCTAAACTAAATATGTATAATTCATTCTATGCATAAATCTAATATAGTGTTACAGAGGTGGTATTGGGGACCTATGGAACTATAACCCAAGCTCTAATAAATTTAACAATTAATTAAACTCTTTAGTTAATGTGCCAAATTTATTAGTTTCAATGTTATTTCGCTAAAAACCTGAAACTGAACTATTGAGATTATAGTAAAATTTTTCAAAAAAAATAAGCGAGTAGTCCATTGATATAATCATTACATATAAGTTAGTCCTCCACAAATAGTTCATAATAAGAGCTAGGTTCAATATCCGCTCACCTCTCTTATTGCATCTTTATTCTTGAGTCCAAATAATTCTCTAATGAATAGTTAATTCATAATCTTATTATGAACGAATGCTCTACTGTTCAAACCTCGAATTATCATTCAAGAGAACTATTTTTCTAACTTCCATAGGGAGGAATAGATTCCATATCTGTATAATATTATTCCCAGTCATTTATTACATTATGTTTCTAAGATGCTAAGTTATGATCTGTGCTTAGACAAATCTTACAATGCAAGTCAAAAAACATAATGTCATAAATAGGAGCCTAATAAATACTCAAGATTAAGACTATCAAATATATGATCATCATAATGATAAATTTGAATACTTTATTTCCAACAGATGATTATTAGAGATTAATGATTTATCTGGTCCAGTTCTATATAATCCATTATATAAAGTACCTCCAATCCAATGTCTCTACATTAATAGTCTGAATAATGACTATTTCATTCTACATGAGATTGGACCGTACTTGTAATATTTAATTAAAGATCTCAAACTTTAATTAATATTACGGACTATTTAGATTATTATCTATAAATTTTATCCCTAAGCATATAACACTTATATGCTAAATTTATAGTCACATAAATAATCATGGAATTTTCTTGATATTTATAAATATGTTCATAATACATATAAGCAACCAAAATAATTATAAATGTCACTTTATTTATTTATTATCAATATGTACAATGTCACAACTTTTAGGACACCAAACCCAACACTATTTCCTTTAGAGGCTCAAATTCCCAAGGTTTCACACAATCGTCATCAAACAAAACCACATCCTTTATCTTGTTATGGTCACCACAAGGATTTGATGTTGTAATTTCCTCCTCTAGATGACTCTCTAAAATTGTGCTCTTTAAACGGATTTGTCCATCAAGATATCGCCTAGAGTTGGAGGTTTCATGACTTTCCTCAAGAGTGGCCTTTAGATGATCTAAAGCAATTTCCAAAGGTGTCTTCTTTTCTAGATATTGTCTACAGGATTGTTTCTGTAACGCCCCCTTTTCGGACGTCACAGATGTCGTTACATTCATTCTTTAAAACATTAATTGGAGCAAACTATTGTAATTAACAACATGCATTTGAAATCATAGTTTGGAAAAGCATTCCCAGGATCCTTTACATACATTTTTTTTTTATAAAAATACAATTCGCAAGAAGTTATAATTAGTTAATTATAACAATTCGCTTTTCCATAAACATTATGTAAATAGTTTGCTAATATCATTTAAAATTAAACTGACCTTTGAAAACAAAAATAAAATTGTTTGAACACAGCTCGGCCGGCAGGCCGAACTAGACCGGCAGGCCGAAGATCACCCATCGGCAGGCCGTCCGAGGCTTTGCAAAATGGGGTTTTAAAATCAACAAGATCGGCAGGCCGATCAAAATTATTCGACAATCCGACCAGTATGGTCGGCAGGCCGAACAAAAGACAATTTGTTTTAAAAATAAGTTCTAAAGCTTCAAATGTAGAAAAATTTATAAAATATATTAAACCAACATTCACAAAATCTATAAAAC
>CAMOHE010045149.1:0-18410 GCA_946598075.1 Artocarpus hirsutus | reverse complement strand
CCATATTAAGATGTGGGTGTCACCCTTTGGCACATCAAAAGACGCAAGTCAAGACAACGGGCCCACTAGTCATCTTAGGATTAAGATGCAATACAAATGATTGTCTAAAGTGAATCGATTTGCCAAGACAGAATTATTAATCCAAATCAATTTACTTTATGTCCCGATCCAACACATCGTCACCTATGACAACGTGTCAATGTTTCTATTCACGGAGTCCACCTCCGATGGTCAAGACAAACCATCTCCCAATAAGGATATAGACAACATAACAATCTTTACATGAATAAAGCACCCAACTTTATTTCCTCGATTGCGGATCTTATGATTTAGACCGTCACCTTAAGAATCGTGTCTTTTGCATAATCTGTCCATCATATGCCCAATTCTTAACGGTTTAGATCGACAGTCTCAGACTATTGTTTGCTTATCATACATTCAATAAATATGAACTTAAAGAGGACAATATTTGGTATATATAAATAATAAATTCTTTATTGATAAAAATGTCTCCAAAAACTCATTACATTTTTACTCAATTAGGGCATACATGTCTAACAATACCCGCCCTCGACAAAGTCCTTTATCACATGATACTTTCGATCAATATGCTTACTCTTATTGTGAAATCGTGGTTCCTTAGTATTAGCTACCGCCACACTGTTATCACTTTATAGTGATACCGTCTTATGCATAGCAAAAACTACCTCAAGATCCCCAAGGAACTTGAGGAGCCACACTGCTTCTTTCAAAGCATCACTAGCTGGCACATACTTCGCCTCCATCGTTGAATCTGAAGTACAATCTTTCTTCACACTTCTCCAATTGATGGCTCTGCCGCCTATAGTAAACACAAAACCTGAAGACAATTTCTTGGAATTTAGACAGGATTGAAAATCCAAGTCAGTATATCTGAGAGGAGTTAAGTCCTCACTTGAATACACAAGCATATACCCTCGAGTCCTTCTCAGGTACTTAAAAATATGCTTGACCGCAACCCAGTGGTTCGGTCTTGGATCCGCCTAAAATCAACTTACAATCCCGATCGTATAACAAATATCCGGTCATGTGCAAAGCATGGCATACATGAGACTACCTACTGCCGAAGAATAAGGTAGCTTCTTCATGTATTCTCTTTCTTTCTCAGACTTTGGAGAGTCTTTCTTAGAAAGAGTAATTCCAAACCTAGATGGTTGCCCACCTTTCTTGGAATCCTACATTGCATACCTTTTGAGAATTTTATCTATGTAGCTGGCTTGTGACAAAGCTATCATTTTGTTCTTCCTATCCCGAAAGATCTGGATATCGAGAACAAAATTAGCCTCACCCAAGTCTTTCATGTCAAACTGCTTGGTCAACCATATTTTGATCGATGATAATGCCCCAACGTCATTGCCAATTAGTAGAATGCTATCCACATAGATCAGTAGAAAGACCACCTTCCTATCCTTAATGTGTTTGTAAACATATGGCTCATCTACATTTTGTGAGAACCCATAAGTCTTGATCACTTGATTGAATCTTATGTTTCTAGAATGGGAAGCCTGCTTAAGTCCATATATTGACTTTAGCAACTTACAAACCTTACCCTCTTGACCCTTGACCTTGAACCTGTATAGTTGTTCCATAAAAATGGACTCATCAAAATAGCCATTTAGAAAAGCCATCTTGACATCCATCTGTCAAACTCGTAGTCGAGAGTGGTAGCTATGGACAAGAGAATCCGGATGGACTTAAGTATGGCTACAAGTGATAAGGTTTCCTCGTAATCGATTCCTTCGTTTTGTGTATAACCCTTAGCTACCAGTCTAGCCTTAAAGGTTTCAACCTTTTCATCCACTCCTCTTTTCTTTTATAGATCCACTTACACCCTACAGGTTTTACCCCTTCAAGAAGATCCACAAGCTCCTAGACCTGATTAGTCTTTATAGACTTCATCTCTATGTTCATGGCCTCTGTCTAGAGTTTTGAATCAACATCCTCCATAGCCTCTGCGTAAGTGTAAGGATTCCTGTCATGTTCATCGGGTTCAGCTAAGAAGGCCTCCCCATTGAACATATACCTCTCAGATTGACGCCCGATCCTCCCACTACGCTGAAGCCCCTTATGTTGTTGTTTGGGTTGGTTTGGTCTTTCTACACTGATCGAAATGGTCTCATTCAGAACTTCTGGAGTGATCAGATCACTCCTCAACTCCTCAAGCACTACTTTGCTTCGAGGCTTAAAGTTATCCATGCAACTCTCCTCAAGGAAAGTTGCATTAGTTGAAACCACGACTTTATTTTCCTTTGGATTATAGAAATAACCCCCTTTAGTCCCTTTTAAATATCCTATAAACACGCAAACTTTCGAACGTGCTTCCAACTTATTCGTATCCTTAAACAAGACATACGCCGGACATCCCTATATGTGAATATGGTTTAAGGATGTCTTCCTACCCGTGCACAACTCATGAGGAGTTTTAGGGACCGATTTTGAAGGAACATTATTCAAAAGATAACATGTGGTTTGTAGTGCATATATCCAAAAGGATAAAGGTAATGATGAATAACTCATCATGGACCTTATCATGTCTAATAAAGTCCTATTTCTTCTCTCCACTATGCCATTCTGCTATGGAGTGCCCGACGCAGTCAAATGGGATGAAATCCCATTCTCTATTAAGTGTCCTAGAAACTCATTAGAAAGGTATTCTCCACCTCGATCAGATCGAAGTGCCTTTATGGGTCTACCTAATTGTTTTTCCACTTCAGCCTGAAACTCCCTAAACTTGTCAAAATTTTCGCTTTTGTGGTGCATTAGGTACACATACCCATACCTTGAGTAATCGTTAGTAAAAGTGACGAAGTAGTCATACCCTTCTCGTGCCCGAATGTTCATCAGTCTACAAACATCACTATGCACAAGTTCTAGAACCCCTTTGGCCCTGTTGCCCTTAGACCCAAATGGTCTTTTGGTCATTTTACCCTCCAAACAAGATTCACATTGAGGTATAGATTCTAACTTTAAGTGACTTAAAGGTCTATCCCTTATTAGCTTTTGAATCCTATTCAGGTTAACATGACCATGGCGTAAATGCTAAAGATAAGTCTTATTAGAATGAGAAGTTTTAAGCCTTTTAGAATTATTATCATTCATCTCAGCATTAAACAATAAGTCTATCTTAGGTTTGATAAAATATAGATTATTTTGCATCCATCTAGAATAAATGAAAGATTTGTTTTATGAATCACCACTTTATTATTAAAAGAAACTAAATAAGTGTCTTTAAATAAATAAGCACCAGAAATTAAATTCCTTTTAAATTTAGGAACATAAAAACAATCTCGCAAAACTAAATTCCTATAATTATCAAAATAAAGTTGGACGTCTCCCACTGCTTCCCTAAGACCAAGGATCCATCGTCTATCTAAGGTGTGAAGTCTTCATGAAGCAGACTTCTTGTTTCTTTGAACCCCTACATAGAAACATAAACGTGATTAGTTGCACTAGAATTTGACCCAAATGTCACCTGATTCCTTAACCAAACAAGTTTCTAAATACAGAAGATCACACCTATCTCTTTTGGAAAGGAAGTCCTTGCAATGCTTCTTTATGTGCTCGATCTTCCCGCAAAAGAAGCGCTTTAGCTTCTTTGGGTTCTTCTTCTTCTTCTTCTTGCTTTGTTATTAGCAGGAACAAAAGACTTCCCATTCTTGGCCCGTTGCTTCTTTCCATTCCCAAAGCTACGATTGGAACCAGAAGCAGCTACCATGTTGGCCTCTCCACCCATAGGAGACTCCTTGATCAGCAGTTCAAACTCTTGTAACTGTTTCATTAATTCTATTAAGGTCATATCCCACCTATTGCTCAAATTGATTGTAGCTCTAAACGGAATAAATTCCTTTGACAGAGTCTCAAAGACCATAGTCATCTGAGTTTTAGCATCGATGTTGGCTCCAATGCTTTGTGCCTCAGCGAGGTAACCCATGACCAACATCATGTGCTCCTTTACAGACGTCCCTGGCCTCTGTTTATAGTTTAAGAGTTTCTGAAGTACCCCTTGCTGCTTTGTTATGGATTGGCCTCCAAACATGTCTACAAGATTATCCAAGATCTGCTTAGCAGTCTCATAGTCTTGATGTTGAGCCTACAGCACGTTGTTCATGCATAGCCATAACATAGTAGTGGGCCTGATCATTTGCATCTTTCCAGTGATAGTACGCTTGGAATTGCTCATTAGTTGAGTCTCCCATAGGCTCAAGAGGACAAGGGGTTGTCAGCACCAATTTTAGTTTCTCAAAAGAAAGGATGATATCCAGGTTCTGTTTCCAATCACTATAATTCTCTCCAATTAATAGGTTTTTGTCAAGTATCGAAGATAAAGCGTTTTTAGATATTTTTAATCAACAATAAAGAATCATATACCAAACATAAACAAACATATCATAATAATTTAGTAAGATAACACAATCATGTAAAAACATACAAATGTGTTTATGTGTCAAAACCTTGAAAATATCACAACCTTATAACAATAATTTCTAACTCAGAATTCAACAAGCTCCTAGGAGAGTCATGCCAAATTCAATTAGGAACACAAATCCCCTCCTAATTAATATATGCCATCTAAGACCCGTATTATCCAACATATATTAATAATCGTTTCTTTGGCCATTAATTTTATTAGCAGAGCTCTTAAGGGAGGTTAATAATAAAATTAACATGAGTGCGTAACCATTGTTTCAATATTTTATCCACGATTCATAATTACCACCTAGGGGTATGCAACCATAAATCATGCTAAAATACCTTATCCTCTCGAAGATCTAATCTAGTACATGATAGAAATCCCTTCCTAGGGGTTGGGAACACCATGTTCTTCCTATGGACCAACGATGGAGGCCTTAGGTCCTCTTTTCGAAAACCTTCTCCCACTCAATATTTTGAAATCAATGTTTTCTTTGAAAAGAGATGCATGAACAATTTTAATATGAGTGGCACTCCCTATTCTATATGACATGTTATCAACATACATGGCAAATCATATTATAATATAGACAAGCAAAGATACAAGCAAAATAATAATAAATAACCGTAATATTATGGTTCCACCCTAGAGAATAGAAAATAAAGATTACAAGAGAATAATCGAAATATATTATTGATTCTTCATCCTTGAATCTCCAAGCTGTGTCCTTCTTCATGAAATGCCCATCCGTAAGTGTTTGATCCCATATGAATCAAACACTCCATATTTTCGGTCAAATCCATATTTAATGTTTCTCATAATTGTCTCAAAAATAAAATTAAAACTACATGAAAAACTACAACTTTTCTAGAGAAAATTTCAACTCTCTGTCGGCAAGCCGATCACTTTCTCAGAATTGTCTCAAAAATAAAATTAAAACTGCATGAAAAACTACAACTTTTCTAGGGAAAATTCCAACTCTTTGCCGGCAAGCCAATCTGGGTGATCGGCTTGCCAGTCATGGCCAACTGGCCTACCGATCTTCATTAATCTGCCTGTTGATTCATGACTAATTGGCCTGCCAAACCAGAAGTTCAGCCTCCCACCAGAGCCACCAGATTTCCTCCCCACTAATGGCCTACCAAACCTCATATCTGGCTGATTGATCTATGACCATAGGCTTGCCGAACTAGAGAGTTCGGCATGCCGACCGAGCAAAAATCACCCTTTTTAGAAAATACAATTTTTAATGCAATTCATTAATTTTATTTTTAACAATTTAAAAACATAAAATTAGAGACTCAAGAAATACCTGGAAACGCCATCATCCATCTTCTAGATCCACCTTCTAGATCCGTCTTCTCCAAACAATTATTTAATTACAAAATTCTTATAAATTTAAAATTAAATAATAATTCCTAGACGGAGATGATAGTCTGTCATCTAATTACATGAAAAACCTAGATACACATTCTAACCTCTAAGGAACCATAACCGGTATAAATTGATTAATTAATAAATAATTAAATAATAATTTAATCAACCATAATTAATTAATAAACATTCACCATATAATCCATGATAACATATAAATATATTGAAACCTAGAGTGCTAACTCTCTATAAAATTAAATTCTAGCATGGGAGAAATCAAGATCACATAATTTATACATATAGTATGATCACAAACTCATAAATTTATGTAAAAAACATGGCTCTGATACCAATTGCTAGAAAAATAGTACGCAGCGGAATTTTAAAAATTTTATATTAGATTATTTTTCAAAACACAAGTTTGACATGCTATACGCATAAATTAACTGGATCTTACTAACCTTTGAATGTCGAAGAACTCCCGTAATCCGTGAAGAGAAGTAACGTTCCAGAAGAGCCTCAACCAACTAGTCTTCTTTGCTATTCTCTATCCATGATAGAAGTGAGTGTAGGCTCACACGTATAGTTCTTCCTCAAGGTGACTCTCCTTTCAACCAATTGAGAGAACCCAAAGCTAGTATTTGTGATTTGTGAACAAGAGCTCTCAGGGAGTTTCAAATTCTTACTAGCAGAGTGTTACTTTTAATCTCTCAATTAATCTAAATAACTTGTGAAACTCACTCCCAATTTATAGAGGTTGGGTCTATGGTCATTCCATATCAGATAAGGTCTCAAAAATTTGAATTAGAATCAAATTTAGATCAATATCGGATGAAATTTGCGTAAAAACGCGTGATTTTTTTACTTCACGCATAAGCAGGCAGATATGCTTAACCGGCAAGTCGAACTTGCCCATCGACAAGCCAAACTTGAAGATCGCCATGCCAAACTGCCAAAAAAAATCTCAACGAATCTTTTATTTTCCGCCCGAGATTCTATAGGATAAAGCCCCAGTTTTAATTCAAATAACCCAATAGAGAAGTTATCTAATTAAAACAACTTTATCTAGATAATCTCTAAGAAAATAAATAGATTCCTAATAAATCTACAAGTTTATCTTGATATAATTTATTCAAAATTAAATCAACTAATAAACAGACAAGAATTATCCAATCCTAATAATTCAATAAGTTTAATCTTGAATTAATTTTGTCACAAATTAATTCAATCGATAAACAGACATGAATTATTTTATTCTTTCAAATTTCAACCAATCTAATAAATCGGACATAAGTCACCAATAATTGGAAAAACACGCCATATCGTTATAGGATTTTGTGAGCTAGCAAAGGGACTAAATGGACCTATATAGTTCAAGCTCTTGATAATTATGAAACCTAATATCCCAGATATACATTTCATAATTATCAACTCCAACGCTACTCCACTAAAAGCTTGGAGTTGCACTCTCAAACTCTATAGAATTAAGAAGCCCATATAGCTAACTCTCAAACTCTATAGAATTAAGAAGCCCATATAGCTAAGTCTCCAGGACATATCATAGTGTACCGTATCCCCATAGGATTATCCATAATTAGCTTAAGGATAAGTTCTGTCTTACCTTCCCGATTATGTTTATCTCACGTTTCACTATCTCACCATCAAAAAACTTACCATCTAAAGACGATATACCATTTGGTTAAACCTATGTATCCAAATGGTTGAGCACTCCAGTTTTTCAATTACAGGATAACGCATATAAGAGGATATCACTACTTTTAAAGAGGAGCTATGGATTCCATATCTATGAATAATAGGTCTACACTATCAAGAGTCTTGCCTCCAATGTACCGACATGCATACCACTTATTAAATTGTGGGTGTCACCCTTTGATACATCAAAAGACACAAGTCAAGACAACGGGCCCACTATTCATCTCAAGATTAAGATACAATACAAATGATTGTCTAAAGTGAATCGATTTGCCAAGACTGAATTATTAATCCAAATCAGTTCACTTTATCTTTCGATCCAACACATCATCACCTATGACAACGTGCCAATGTTTCTATTCACGGAGTCGACCTACGATGGTCAAGACAAACCATCTCCTAATAGGGATATAGACAACATACCAATATTTACATGAATAAAGCATCCAACTTTATTCCCTCAATTGCAAATTTTATGATTTAGACCGTCACCTTAAGAATCATGTCTTTCGCATATTCTATCCATCATATTGCAAATTCTTAAAGGTTTAGACCAACAGTTTCAGACTATTGTTTGCTTATCATACATTCAACAAATATAAACACAAAGAGGATAAGATTTGGTATAAAATAAATAAATTCTTTATTGATAAAAATGCCTCCAAAAACTTATTACATTTTTACTCCTTAGGACATACATGTCTAACATAATTCTATATTGTTTGAGAGTGCAACTCTAAGCTTTTAGTGGAGTGGTGTTGGAGTTGTAACTATGAAATGTATATCTAGGATATTGGGTTTCACAAATATCACGAGCTTGAAAAATATAGGTCCATCAAGTCCCCTTTGCTAGCTCAAAAAAAAATCTGTAACAATACAGAGTGCTTTTCCAATAATTGGTGTCTTATGTCGGATTTATCAGATTTGCTAAAATTTGATAAAGTCAGATAACTCATGTATATTTATTGGTTAAATTTATTTTGTGTCAAAATTAATTCAAGATAAACCTGTTGGATTATCGGGAACGGATAATTTATGTCGTTTATTGGTTGGATTAATTTTGAATTAATTCAAGATAAATTTGTTGAGTTATTAGGAATATTTATTTTCGTAGAGATTATCTAGATATGACTGTTTTAATCAGATAACTTCTTTATTGGGTTCTTTGAATTAAAAATGAGGCTCTATCCCAAGAATCTTAGGTGGAAAATAAAGTTTTATAGGGATCTTTTATTGGAGGTTGTGTAGGCCGATCTTTAAGTTCGACCTATCGATTAAGGAGGATTGGCAAGCCAATCTGCCAATTCGGTATGCCAACCGATCGATATAAAAAGCACGTATTTTCACGCAGATTTTATTAGATATTGATCCGTATTTGAATCTGATTCGAATTTTGAGGCATTATCTGATAAGGTTTGACTCTTGGGCCCAACCTCTATAAAAAAGGGAGTGAGTCTCATTATTATTTAGGTCAATTGAGAGATTACGAGTGAAACTCTGCTAGTGGATTCTAAAAACTCCCTGAGAGCTCTTGTTCACAAATCACGAGCACTAGCTTTAGGTTCTCTCAATTGGTTGGAAAGAGAGTCGCCTAGTGGAAGTGCTGTATATGTGAACCCACACTCACTCCGATCGTAGATAGAGAATAGCAAAGAATGCTAGTTGGTTAAGGTCCTTCTAGAACGTTACTTTTCTTCATTGATTACAAGAGCTTTTCGGTATACAAAAGGTTAGTAAGATCTGATATAAAAATTTTAAAATTTCACTGTGTATTATTTTTCCAACAGTATCCTTCTTCATGTAATATCCATCATATCAAGTACTCCATTTTTTCGGTCATATCCAAATTTAATGTTTCTCAAAATTGTCTTAAAAATAAAATTAAAACTACACTAAAAAACCCGCTATTTCCCAAAAACATAGCTCTTTGTCGACTTGTCAAATTTTTAAATTTGGCCTACCGATGACGCGGTCGATCGTAGTATGTATATCATGGTCGACCACCTGTCTTCAATTGGTCTGCTATCTAATTACATGAAAAACCTAGATATATATTTTAACCTCTAAGAAACTATAGCCGGCATCAATTAATTAATTAATTAATAATAAAATAATGATTTAATCAACCATAATTTTTATTAATAGACATTCACCATATAATCCATGACAACATAAAAATATATAGAAACTTGGAGTGTCAACTCTCTAAAAATTAAATTTAAACATAGAAGAGATCAAGATCACATAATTTATACATATAGCAAGATTACAAACTTTACGTAAAAACTATGGCTTTAAAACCAATTGTTGAAAAAGTAGTACATAGTGGAATTTTAAAAATTTTTATGTCAGAGTATTTTTGAAAACACAAGTTTGTCACGCTATATGCATGATTAACCAGATCTTATTAGCCTTGTATGTCAAAAAGCTCCGACAATCAATGAAGAGAAAGGACGATGCAGAAGGACCTCAACCAACTCGCCTTCTTTGCTATTCTTTGTCCATGACTAGTGTGTGTATGGGCACACTTGTACAGCTCTTCCACAGGTGGCTCTCCTTCCAACCAATTGAGAAATGCCCAAGCTATAGTTCGTGATTTGTAAACAATAGCTCTTCGAGGAGTTTGAGTCTCACGACAGAGTACTCACTCTAGATTCCTTAACAGATCTAAAGAACAAAGAGAACTCATTCTCTATTTATAGAGGTCAGACCTAGGGTTAATTATTATCTGATAAGGCCTCAAAATTTGAGTCTGAATCAGTTTCAAATTTGAATCCATGTAATCAGACTTGGAGTCTGATAGCCACGGTTGACCGCGATATAAAGGTGCGGTCGACTACACCATCACAGATACCTTATTTGAATTTGATTCAAATCCAAAGTTGATCTGATAGATGCTATCTCAACCTATTGGATAATTCCTATCTTATTAGTTCCAAGTATCTTTGATAGAGTCTCAATTTTAATTCAAATAACCTAATAGAGAAGTTATTTGATTAAAATAATTATATTTTGATAAACCCATACAAATAAGTTATTATCCACAATAATTTAACATATTTATCTTGAATTAATTACCCAAATGATGCAAGCAATGGAGCTACACAAGTTAGGAGCTGTTCATGATCCCTTAAGCTGTTCAAGTGGTCTATCACAAGATCTAAAGCCAAGCGATTCAAGGAAGCAATGAATAGGCCCATTCAACAAGTTTACGACATGTCACATAAATGGAGTCCCAACATAGGCCCAAATCAATCTCAAGAGAGCCTAGTAACTATGATTAAGGTTTTAGAAGATTCACATTAATGATGGTGCACGATTCTAGTAAATTATGGGGCAAATTTGTAATTTTAGAAAACCTTTCCTATTTTGGATTGACATATGGGTGCCATGTCATTAAGTTCAAGCCTCATCATTAATTTATTTTTGTTAATGTAATTTTTGTAATTTCTTCATTGTTAAATTTGATTTTGTTAAGCATAAAAACAAACCTGGATATTTTCCCTTTTTCTAGGTTAGGTTAGGTGCATTTTAAGGGATAAGATTAGCTAATTTCCTTTTGTGTTATTTTTTTGTTGGATTACAGTCAACAAAGTTGGATTTTGGGGCTTAATTTTTCATCGAAAAGCACCAATTAAGGGATTTTTTGAGTTAACCTTTGCTTAGGGATTCTTTTGGGCTAAAAATCATTCCCATATAATTGTAAACATTTTGGTTATTTTGAAACGAATCAATCAAATCATCATTCATGACCTTTGGTGAGGCTTTCTTGCGTTCTTCTTATTTTCTTGAGAAGACTCTTTGAACTTATGAAGATTAATCTTGATAAAGAAGACTAGTCATTAGTGGCAAGATGAGCTCTCAATGCAAAGGCTAAAGAAGAAAAGAATAATCAGCGAGAGAATTTGTTTCATACACGGTGTTTTGTGAATAACAAGGTTTGTAGTGTGATAATAGATGGAGGAAGTTGCACAAATGTGGCCAGCACCGAGTTAGTAGAGAAATTGGCGTTACCTACCTTGAAGCATCCAAGGCCATACCGGCTTCAATTGCTGAATGATTGTGGTGAGATCAAGGTTAGTAAACAAGTGATGGTGGCGTTTTCTATTGGAAGGTATGAGGACAAGGTGCTTTGTGATGTTGTTCCCATGCATGTATGTCACCTCTTGTTGGGAAGACCGTGGCAGTTCGATTGATGAACCACATATGATGGTTTCACTAATAGGTACTCTTTTCTCATGAATAAACAGCCAATGTCACTTGTACCATTGACTCCAAAACAAGTTCTTGAAGATCAATTAAAAAATGCAGAGAGCGAGTGAAAAAAGAAAAGAAAAAGAGTGGGAGGCTGAACATAAGAGAAAAGAAAAAGAGAGGAGAGAAAAAGAGTGTGTGAAAAATAAGAGAGAAAAAGAGAAAGGAGAGAGTTCGACCTTAATGTGTGCGAGAGAGGAAAAATACAATTTTATTGCAAAGAAAAGCGAGATCAAGAAAGCTTTAATTTCCCATTAGCCCCTTATAGTACTAATGTGCAAGGAGGCCCTTTTAAACACTAATGATCTTGCCAGTTCTTTGCCGAGCAATGTTGTTTCCCTTTTGTAGGAATTCAAGGATGTATTTCCTAAAGAGTTGCCTCAAGGCTTACCTCCAATTCGAGGAATTGAGCATTAAATTGATTTCATACCTGGTGCTTCTATTCGAAACCAGCCTGCCTATAGGAGTAATCCTACGGAGACAAGGGAACTTCAAAGGCAAGTACGTGACTTATGGGAGAAGGGATATGTACGTCAAAGCATGAGTCCTTGTACGGTTCCGGTGTTGCTAATGCCTAAGAAGGATGGGACATGGAGAATGCATGTAGATTGTCGAGCCATCAACAACATTACGATAAAGTATCGTCATCCCATTCCTAGACTAGATGATATGCTGGATGAATTGCATGGTTCTTGTGTTTTTGCCAAGATTGATCTTGAGAGTGGATATCACCAAATTAGGATGAAGGAAGGAGATGAGTGGAAAACTACATTTAAAACAAAATATGGTTTGTATGAATGGTTAGTTATGCCTTTTGGATTAACTAATGCACCTTGCACTTTCATGAGACTTATGAACCATGTTTGCATGCTTACATTGATCAATTTGTAGTTGTCTACTTTGATGATATCCTGATTTATAGAAAAAACTTGGATGATCATGTTAAACATTTAAAACTTGTTTTAGATGTTTTAAGGAAAGAAAAGTTGTTTGCTAACTTCAAGAAATGTACCTTTTGCATAGATAAGCTTGTATTTCTTGGTTTTGTTGTGAGTACGCAAGGTATATAAGTTGATGAGGAAAAGGTGAAGGTAATCCAAGATTGGCCAACTCCTACAACCATAGGGTAGGTGAGAAGTTTTTATGGCTTGGCTAGTTTCTACTGGCTTTTTGTTCGGGACTTTAGTAGCCTTGCCACACCTTTGACTGAAGTCATCAAGAAGAACGTTCCATTTAAGTGGGGAGAGGAACAAGAAAAGGCATTCAAATTGATCAAGGAGAAGTTAACAAATGCACCTCTACTTGTTTTGCCTAACTTCACTAAAACATTTGAAATTGAGTATGATGCTTCAAGTACAGGTGTTGGAGGCATTTTGATGCAAGAAGGAAGACCGGTTACATACTTTAGTGAAAAGTTGAGTGGGACTGCTCAAAATTATCCCACTTATGATAAGGAGATGTATGCATGGGTTCAAACTTTAGAGACTTGGCAGCACTATCTTTGGCCGAAGGAGTTTGTGATTTGCACGGATCATGAATCCTTGAAGCATTTAAATGGGCAGCACAAACTGAATAAATGCCATGATAAGTGGGTAGAATTCATTGAGATATTTTCATATGTGATCAAATACAAGCAAGGTAAGGAAAACATAGTTCCCGATGCACTATCTCACAGGTATGCCTTACTTTCAACCATTGATGCTAAGTTGCTTGGATTTGAATACATTAAAGAATTGTATGCATTGGATTCTGATTTTGGAGTTGTGTTTAAAGATTGCACAAAGGGGGCATGTGGGAAATACTACTTACTTGAGGGTTTCTTGTTTCTAGAAAATAAACTTTGCATTCCTTATTCTTCTTTGCATGAGTTGTTAGCTAGAGAGCACATGGCGGTGGTTTAATAGGTCACTTTAGAGTAGCTCAGACTTTAGGTGTCTTGCATGAGCATTTCTATGAAGTGTGATGTTGAGAGGATTTATGGGAGATGCATTACATGTAGACAAGCTAAGTCTAAGCTGCAACCACATGGGTTATGCCACTTCCTATTCCTAGAGAACCTTGGGTTGACATCTCTATGGATTTTGTGTTGGGGTTACCTAGGACTAAGAGAGGGAGAGATTCTATGTTTGTGGTAGTTTATAGGTTTTCTAAGATGGCACACTTCATTTCATGTCATTAAACCGATGTGCATCACATATAGCCAATTTTTTTTTCAAGGAGACTGTTAGGTTGCATGGCATGCCTAGGAGTATTGTTTCTGATAGAGATGCAAAGTTTTTGAGTTACTTTTGAAAGACCTTGTGGGCAAAGTTGGAGACTAAGCTACTATTTTCTACTACTTGTCACCCGCAGACTGATGGTCAAACTGAAGTAGTGAATAGGACTTTATCTACTCTATTACGTGCTGTCATTCAAAAGAATTTGAAAACTTGGGAAGATTGTTTGCCGCATATTGAGTTTGTTTATAATAGATGTGTTCATTCTGCAACTAAGTTTTCACTGTTTGAAGTTGTTTATGGTTTTAATCCATTGACTTCTTTGGATTTAACTCCCTTACCTTTGAACGAACGAGTTAACTTGGATGGCAAGAAAAAGGCTAATTTTGTTAGGCAAATTCACGAGAAGGAAAGATAGAACATAGAGAAGCATACTGAGCAATATGCAAGACAGGCCAATAAGGACTGCAAGCAGGTGGTGTTTGAACCAAGAGATTGGGTGTGGTTGCATATGAGAAAGGAACGTTTCCCTAAACAAAGGCACTCAAAACTCCTTCTGAGGGGTGATGGACTGTTTCAAGTGGTGGAACGCATTAATGACAATGCCTACAAACTTGATTAACCAAGTGAGTATGGTGTTAGTGCTAGTTTTAATGTTTCTGACTTATCTCCTTTTGATGCAAATGACAAGTTGAGGACAAATCCTTTTCAAGAGGGGGAGAATGACGTAAGCAATGGAGCTGCACAAATTAGGAGCCATGTTCATGATCCCTTAAGCCGTTCAAGTGATCCAATCACAGGATCTAAGGCCAAGCAATTCAAGGAAGCATTGAACAGGCTCCTTCAACAAGTTTGTGTCTCATAAATGGAGTCCTGGCATAGGCCCAAATCAATCTCAAGAGAGCCTAGTTACCATGATTAAGGTTCTAGAAGATTCACATTGATGATGGTGCATGATTCTAGTAAATTATGGGGCAGATTTGTAATTTCAGAAAGCCTTTCTATTTTGGATCAACACGTGGGTGCCATGTCATCAAGTTCGAGCCTCATCATCAATTTGTTTTTGTTAATGTAATTTTTGTAATTTCTTAGTTGTCAAATTCGGTTTTATTAGGCATAAAAACAAACCTAGATATTTTCCCTTTCTCTAGGTTAGGTTAGTCGCATTTTAAGGGATAAATTAGCTACTTTCCTTTTGTGTTATTTTTTTGTTAGATTACAGTTAACAAAGTTGGATTTTAGGGCTTAATTTCACATGAGAAAGCGTCAATTAAGGGATTTTCTGAGTCAGCCTTCGCTTAGGGATTCTTTTGGGCTAAAAATTGTTCCCACATAATTGTAAACATTTTGGTTATTTTGAAATGAATCAATCAGATCATCATTCACGACCTTTGGTGAGGCTTTCTTGCTTTCTTTTTATTTTCTTAGGAAGACTCTTTGAACTTAACAAGATTAATCTTGTGGTGTTCAACAAACTGACTTATCATCTAGGGTTAAGTGTTCTTGCAATTCAAGGTGTGGCATCTTCCTATCCGTGGTTCTTGATTTGTGTCTTTATTAGATTACGGATTAAGGCTCAACAAACGTGTGTCTTAAGGGATTAGGGGTTTGATTTCAAATTTGGTGTCGGGTCTTGTTGTGTTAGTTGGCGGGGTTCATATTACCAAATTAATTTAACCAATAAACTGACATGTTTATCTTAAATTAATTACAAAATTAATTCAACTTATAAATTAACATGAATTATTAAATCCAATTAACTTGAATTTTAGCCTATTTAATAATTTGACATAAGTCATCAATTTATTGAAAAAGCACGCTGTATCGTTACAAGATTTTTGTGAGCTAGCAAAAGGGACCATATGGACCTATATCATGATGTGTCGTATCCCCATAGGATTATCCATAATCGGCTTAAGGATAAATTCTGTATTACCTTTTTGATTATTTTTCTCTTACATTTCATTATCTCACGATCGGAAAACTCACCATCCAAAGATAGAGCACTCCAGTTTTCCAATCACAGGGTAACATATATAAGAGGATATCTTGACTCCTGAAGCGGAGCCATGGATTCCGTATCTATGAAGAACAAGTCTACGCTATCAAGAGTCATGTGTCTAATGTACCGATATGCGTACCACTATAAAAATGTGGATGTCATCCTTTGGTACATCAAAAGACATAAGTCAAGATAGCGGCCCATTATTTATCTCATGATTAAGATACAACACATATGATTATCTAAAGTGAATCAATTTGCCAAGACAAAATTATTAATCCAAATTAATTCACTTTATGTTTCGATCGAATGCATTGTCACCTATGACAATGCACCAATATTTCTATTCACGGAGTCCACCTCTGATGGCCAAGACAATCCATCTCGCATCAAGAATATAGATAATATAACAATCTTTGCATGAATAAAGTATCCAACTTTATTTCGTCGATTGCAAATCCTCCATCTCTTCCACATAATCTATCCATCATATGCTGGATTCTTAAAAGGTTTAGTCCAATAATCTCAAACTTTTGTTTGTTTATCATACATTCAATAAATATGAATGTAAAGAGGACAAGATTTAGTATATAAATAATAAATAAATTCTTTATTGTTAAAAATATCTCCAAAAACATATTACATTTTTACTCCTTAGTGCATACATATCTAATAGAAGCTATGTAGGAATACATCATAGGAATGATAGATTAAGACGACTCAGCTTTCCAAATTGTCTAAAACTCTTCTTAATTACTCAAAAACATTCTTATGTAGTAAATTTGTATATAAAAATGCAAAATAAAAGTGTTCTATCAAATGTAAAACTTTTATTACAACAAAAACTATAACAATTCTACATTACTTGAAATATTTTATAACACCAGTTATGCTTTTGTAACACCCCGAAGTTGATTAAATAGTATTAGGGCATAAAATGGTGAATTAGTGTGCTATGATGAGTGTTTTGAACTTAATTTGATTATTTTGTGAAAATTAAGAAACTTTGTGTTAATTTACTCTTTTAGTGATTTTTAATTGTTCTAAATTATTTTTAATTGTTAATTCAATTTTCAATAAAGCAATTTGATTTTGAAAACAGTGTATTGTTGTATACATTTTTGTACAACTGCTTTTACTTTTTCCTCTATTTATTTTCTCTCTCTCTCTCTCTTCCTCTCATTTTCACTCTCACTTTCTCTCTCCTCTCCCGCTCGTTCTCTCTCTCGGTTTACTCTCTCTCTCTCATTTTCTCTCTAAAATTTTTGAAACAAAATCCAATTTCAAGCTTCGGGATTGTGGATTGAAGGCTCGGGAACGCAATTGAGCAACCACAAACTCGATTCAAGCTTCGATTTAAGGTTAGATTTCAAAATTTCTGAAGTTTTTCAATTTTTCAAATTTTCTTGCATTTTGAAATTTAAGAGTTTCTAAGTCTAGAAAAGCTTTGATCTAGCTTAGTGTAACTTAGATTAACTAGGATTAAAGCTTTATTTCATCAAAAACAGATTGGAATTGAGATTTTTCATTTTTCTTTTATTTTCTCTATTTTTAGATTTTTGAGAAAATCTTGTTTAAAACTTGTTTTAAATCACTAAAAAGTGTTCTACTATGATTTCCTATAGTTTATGATGATTATCCATGCCTGGAAATTGAGAAAACAAGTGAGATTTGAGAATTTGGATTCGGGAAGCCGAGAACCCGTGCGTGGAAATTTCTAGAATTTGCCAGATCGACAGGCCGAACTTCGTGTTCGACAGGCCGAACTTCGTGTTCGGCAGGCCGGATTCATCCGACCGGCAGGCCGAACCTGGGGATGTTCGGCCGACCGGACCTGTTCTTCTAGCAGGCCGAACTGCAGTTGAACCAGGGAAACCGGCAGGCCGACCGAGCAAGGAAAAATTTTGTGATTTTCACCCGTTTTAATTGTTTTGAATCCTGATTTGAATTTCAACTTTATATAATGATTTTGTAAACCTAAATGGCACACTAGGACATCATAAGATGATTTAATATCATAGGATACCTCGGGTTAGATACTAATGGCCTAAGTTACTATGCATTTAGGATTGCACGTCGATCCGTGGAGCTAACGTATAGCGGACCAGGATTACGGTGTGGGACACCGATACAGATATTGAGGTAGGACTTCTACCCCTCTTCTTTGGTAGCCCTATTTCCAAAATGATTTAAGCCAAAAATGAGTTTTTATCAAATGTTTTCAATGATAGATTGGGAAATGATTCTATTTAAATATCTTTACAAGCAGTTGATTGAGAAATGTTCATAATGAACCTCATAATGAATATAAATGATTATATCTAGTAAAGAAGAGATCTTATGAATCAAAGAGATATATATGTATATATATATATTTTAGGGCATGATGCCATATCAGAGA
>CAMOHE010045148.1:8919-44736 GCA_946598075.1 Artocarpus hirsutus | reverse complement strand
TTCTAAAGTTTAAAATTAAATTGAATCTCTTTTCTAATAAAAAAAAAAGAAATATTCAACTGCCGTAATGCTAGAACAGCCTCGATGACAAAATTAGGAGTCGTGATAAGATGAGTTGCATTGGTTTTCAACGCTCATAAATTGCATCCACAGTTTATTTATTTATTTTACAATTTTGTTTCTCTTGTAGCCCTATGATTACGAGGTACTAAGTTGCAAATGAAGCTATTAATTTTATTTTAAAATAGCTATTAATTCGGTACTTGCCATCACATGAAGGCGTCTATACCCTCCCGAATGAAGGCTTAACCTTGTTTATAGGGTGTTCTAGACAATTAACTTATAGAGTGCTTGATAAAATCAGTTTTTATTATAACTTTTGATTGTTACAGTGTAAAACTCTCATTTGCTACAATGATCATAAAAAAATAAGCTACAGTGTAAAGCTTTTACATACTATAGTTTTTAGTTCAAAATAAAATTAAGCAAATTCAAACAAAAAATAAGTTCCACTCATGTACGGATTCCTCATGGAGTATATCAATGAATTTTTCTTGAAAAGAAACCCAAAATCAAGATAATAATTTCTTAAACAATTATTGAGGATCTTTTATTCGAATGGGAGGGTCCAAATGATAGGCTTATTTTAGAAGCTCATACTAATAATAATAGTAGTAATAATAGTATTAATAATTCTATAGTCCACCAACCCCAATTTTTATCTCCTTACTTTGTTTCTAGGGTGTTCTAGACAATTAACTCATAGAGTATTTGATAAAATCGGTTCTTATCAAAACTTTTAATTATTACAGTTTAAAACTCTTATATGTTACAGTGATCATAAAAAACAAGCTACAGTGTAAGGCTCTCATATGTTATACTTTTAAGTTCAAAATAAAATTAAGCAAATTCAAACAAAAATTAAGTTCCGCTCGTGTATGGAATCTTTACGGAGTATATCAACGAATTTTTCTTTAAAAAAAACCCAAAATCAAGATAATAATTTCTTAAACAATTATAGAGGATCATTTATGCGAAAGGGAGGGTCCAAAGGGTAGGCTTATTTTTGAAGCTCATACTAATAATAATAGTAGTAGTAATAGTACTAATAAATTTACGTCCACCAAACCCCAATTTGTATCTCCAATTTTTTTGTGAGATCATTGGTCCTTCTGATAGCCAATATTCTCCAAAAAAAAAAAAAAAAAAAATCCAGAAAAGTACATAAAAAAAAATGAAAAGATGATGATAATAATGCTTTATGCCTTTATCACATGCCTCTTCAAGACCTTTGACTTTTACGGCAGATGACATGGCCAGTCTTCAATTGTTGGGGGAGTCTAAATGGGGATGCTGCTATTTGAAGAATTAGGAATTTTTCCATTTTACAATCATGAATGATTAAAATTATGATAAAATGGAAGTCATTGTTATTGCTTGCACATTTATTTTGGGTCGAGATTCGACATAGGGTGTTTAAGAGCGGTAAAAATTACTCAATTTTTACCACAAATTCAGTTATAAACAGTAAAAAACATTCATATGTTACAGTAATAATAATAAAAATTGCTACAGTATAAAACTCTTATATGCTACAATAAAAATAGTTCTCACCATTAGTTCCTATTATCTTTTCAAATACCCACTCAGACCCCTCCAAGTGGTGGCTGTATTGGACTTTAAGGCCCAGAAAAAGAAAAAAAAAATAAAAAAGTGACGGGAGGTTAGGCGGCTAATGGCTGGCGACGTCAAACGACATGTTGAGAAGATTCCAATTTGGAGGGGACCTTTGATAAGGTTGCTCATCAGAAAAAATAATTGTCCTCTTTCCTAAATAAAATATCGAGTTTGATTTGTTGTCTTAATTTACTATTTTATTGACAGATTTTTTTTTTTTTAACTCGTCTAATTATTTAGGTATTTTTAGCATTTGATATTTAATATGTGTAAAAAATTTTAATTTTAGAGCAAAATAATGTTGGTGTGACAATTAATCTACAGAAAACTCAAGATAGCATATCTTTGACCTTTTTTGAAAGCAATAACCACATTATTTGATTTGATAATTGAAAAATCAGTTTCCTTTAGCCTCGTCTCATTTTCTCCCCCATTTAACTTTAATTGTGTTTTTGGTAAAGTTTGTGTTCCTCAAAATATAAAATAAGAAAAATTCTGGTTGCAGTACCTTTTTTTTTTTTTTTTTCAGTTTTGTCAATTAAGATGTATGTACGTAGTTTTTATAAAACAATAGTTTTGTAGAAAAATTAATAACACCAGAAAATAAAGAGTGCCGTACGGAGACAAAACCTATGAATTCTATATATATTTATCAATTGAAGTTGGTTTATCGTTTATATGATGAAAGTAATTGAATCCATCTTAAAATAATTAAAATATTATTATTATTTTAATTTTAACAGCCAGTGGACCTAAAGTGAAGAAAATATTTGCTTCACCCATCTTTTCTCCCCCTTCAAGCGTCAGTCAAGGTGTTGATTCTAGAAACACATATCATTCGCAATTAGCAAAAGCCTTTGATGTTGTTATAACAGTTTTCAAAAGGATTCAAAAGCCTTTTTCTAAAAGGAGAGAAAGGGAGAATTGTAAATTTATCATTTAATGACGACTTAACATTTATTATGAAGACGAAGAATTCAAAGGAAAATGAAATAAAATTTAGAGAAACGTTTCTTTGCTAGAAAGATGTAAAAACATTTTTAGGAAATATATTTAATTTAAATATTTTTGTCCCTCTTGTTACAAAAATGCCTGAAATACCACGTGTGTTTTTTTTTTGTTTTGAGTCGGCTTATACCTTGTGGCTTTTAGAAGAGTCTAAAAATATCCCTCACTAGTTTAATTCTTCAAAATATCATGACCCTTGTCAATCTATATTAAATACTATTTTAGACTTTAATTAACGAAAAAAATGAATCAAAATAAAATTTGAAATTAAACAAAATATTTGAAATAAAAAAGAAAACAATCTTTATTTTTTGTGTTTTTTGGTTTTTTGTTTAATCTTTTGTCAACTAAAGTTGAAAATAATACATAATACAAATTACTCAGGGTAGTTTTTTAGACTATTTTTAAAAAAATACAAGGAATAAACGTAGCATTCAAAGGAAGACATGTGATAACTGTTTTTTTTAAAAAAAAAGCGGATTAAAAGGTATTTTAGAAATGTTTTCCACATTTCTTGAAGTGTGTGAGTTGGAAATGGTCTATTGAAAATTACATATTACGTTATATTTTTAAAAAATTTGTATATTTATTCTACAAACACATATTACGTAATTTAAATATTTTTTTTTTGTGTGTTTTTGTGATTTATGGTGACGAAGATGGCCGTTGTGCTGCCTGGCTTGGTGGTTATCAGTTGGTATCCAATGCTATCGGTGACAAATATCGTAAAAGTGTATCTGGTAATTTCAAATGTAACATGATGATGTAATGTAACATTCTTTGTAATTAGTATTTTTAGCGGCATAAATCAACTCAAATTTTAGTTTTGTAGCATATATGTAAAGACTTGAAGAAACTGGCTAAATTATGTGGTATATCACCTTTTTACTACCACTATTGTATTTTACTATTTTTTTTTATTTGATCCATATAATTTTTCCTAGCTAAAAAGGCCAAAATGTCCTTAAACAATACATATTTGTCTAATCTTACCTAACTTAAATACTTAAGAACAATAGTTTATTTATATTCATTAGAAATAATATGTTTTAGATTTTCTCATAAGACTATAGAAGTTGTAAAACTGAAAACAATACCGTGGTATTTCCCTTAGGGACTTTAGACATTTGCCATGAATAAGCTGTTTGGATTAAAATGTGCCATCAGTTTAAAAAAAAAAAAAAAAAACTATTTCAAAAATGCCACAATTTGATTATTCTCTATGCTTCCTACGAACAACAGAACAATAGCTCCAACGGTAAGTCATTGATAGTGGCTCTCGAAGGTGTCTCCCAGCAGCAACTCTGGCGCACATTGGAGCCACTCCCTTGCGACTCCAACAATTTTGCTCAATTTCGGCCTCTCAACTTCGGCACTCTTCCTCGTGAAACTCCGATAGCTTCCTCTGGCGCAGCTCCTGTGATCTTTGCTCGCGAACGGCTCCATTAATCTGGCTGAGGAGGCCCAAATCCTCCATCGGAGACTCTCCACGAAAGACAAATGAGAGATGAACGTGGTAATTTTGCAAGACGTTTGTGTCCAACGTGACATAAGTTGATTCGAGTTAACGAGATAGTTAGCCCAATTACGTTTATTGAATTAAAATATGACTATAATTTGTAAAAATTTTACAAATGTCTCATAATGATATCATTAAAATTATTTATATGTAATTATATAGTATAAAATGTAATATCATTAAGATAATTACTATATTATTAAAGATATTTTAAATATTATGTTAGATTTTAATTTTATAATAATAATTTAGACACGTATTATAATTTTTTGGGTTGCAGGTTTTCAAATTATCCCATAACCTTTTGGTTCCGGATCTGATCTGATCCACCAAAAAACTTGGGCCAATGAGCCCACCAACTAGAAAGAAACAAACAGGGCCCACAGTCCCAAAAAGACCACTCGTCACTCGACACGGCTTCTGACTATGGTCAACACACGACTCCTTTGTTTCTCTAGCAAAATCTATCCTCTGGATTCCCTCAGCCGGACAAAAAAAATAGAGAGAAAGAAAGAAAATAAATAAATAAACCACGGGCGTGCACAAAGCCATCACGTGAAAAACATGTCTCATTTATCCTATTAATTTTAGGAACTCAACCTTACATTTTACCGACCACGAGAAAGAAAAATTGCCCACTCACAAGTCACCAACTCGTACTGTAGGTCCAAAACCACCGGATCATAAACCCCTCCTGTCTTACCGACCAAAATAATTGTCACGAAAAAATATCCAAAGACGTTTCCACTTTTTTTCATAGCAAAAGGTAGTTCTACAGTTCCCAATATTAAAATATCAACACGAAGGCCTTTTTTTCTTCAGTTTTTGCATTTTTTGTTGCTATTTTATTTCTTTCTCAGGTTCAGATCGTCCTTTCTGAGGTCCAAAAATGGCGGAGACGACTTCATCGCGAGATATTACTCTCTTCTCTCCTTACAAGATGGGAAAGTTCGATCTCTCCCACAGGTCAGTACTCGGTCCACCCTTGATCTTTTTTTTTGGACGAATTTGTCCTCGATCGTTTCGAATAATTACGGTGCGTTGACGTGGCGGCAGGGTGGTGCTGGCGCCGATGACGAGGTGCAGGGCGATGGACGGGGTGCCGCAGGCGGCGCTGGCGGAGTACTACGCACAGAGGTCAACCGCCGGCGGATTTCTCATCAGCGAGGGGACGTTGGTCTCCAACACTGGGGCGGGGTAATTTTCGTCATTCTTGTTTGCTTTTCGTGGGCTTTCTCGTCATTGTGTGTGTTTGGTGGTCTAGTGGCTTCATTATTGAATTAGTGCTAGCTGGGGTCCACTTTTGTCCCCAAGTGACTTTTTTAAGTGGATGGTGGGCCCTGCTGGCCCCAGATATCGGGCTGTTGAGTGTCTCATTGGCTGTCTATTTATTCATTTATTTATTTATTGCTGCAAGAGTATCTGATTGGCTGTTGGAGAGCCCATTGTCGTGCTGCTGTTACACGTTGGATAGTGTTTAGCCATAAAAGTTTGACTAATGGTTCAAAGGTTTTAATCGCAGATGGAAAATGGAAAAAAATAAAAAATAAAAAATAAAAAAGTGTTCAATCATATAATCAATTTAATAAAAAATCCTCTGTTTTTCGTCTGTGTTGGTACGAAAAAAGAATTTACGTATATATTTGGTAAAAATGTTAATCATATTTATATTTAAGCGGAATGAAATAATCTTGATCATTCATTTATTAATTTACGTTTTCTTTTAAGGAAAAAGAAAGATGACGAACTATTTTAAACCGATTCTAACCACTTTTACTGTATTATTTTCTTTTGTAAAATGTAAACCAAAAAATAGTTAGAATCATAAGAAAACGGTTCAAGTCGCTCTCTGAACGAACATAGCATTTGCTATGGGATATTCACATAAGACCAATTTCACATGGGTTGTAATGTTGGGACCCCACTAAGCACTTCTTATTATTTTCTTTAGAGAAGTGATAATTTGTTGCGGTGGAAGCAGGTTCCCACACGTGCCTGGAATTTACACGGAAGAACAAGTGGAGGCATGGAAGAAGGTTGTGGACGCCGTTCATGCTAAAGGCAGCATCATTTTCTGCCAACTTTGGCACGTTGGCCGTGCATCTCACCAAGGTATATATATAATACTATTCATACGTACACGTATTATTTTCCTCACCAATCTTTTCGTTAATTCTTGTCTTCTTCTTAGCCACATCCACATTGATTTTTGGTTGGACCATGTTCATTTTCATCACCACATTTTTGTGCATCCTACTTCTTAAAATGGTAAATTTGATCATCAATGTTAATGTATGTTGTACTAGTTTATCAACCTGGTGGGGTATCACCAATATCGTCAACAAACAAGCCCATTTCAAAGAGGTGGAGAATTCTCTTGCCAGACGGGTCTTACGGGATATACCCGGAGCCTCGTGCCTTGGAAACCTATGAAATACAGGGGGTGGTGGAGGATTATCGCCGCGCAGCCATAAATGCCATTCGTGCAGGTTAGTTGTATTAAGTGACAACACGTGTTTTAATCAACTTCTTTGTATGTTTATAATGCCTTTTTGAGTTGGATAATTTTCTGACTTCTGATGATTTGTGTTACTCTTGAGCACGTGCACGTTTACTGTTTCATGATTTTGTGGGCTGTCAACCTTCAATTTCTTTAAAAAAAAAAAGGGGCCTCGTTATTGGTCCTACAATACATAAGGTGCAGGTGAATCAAAAGGAAATACAACTATGTTACTCTCAGACGATTGTTATAGGATTACAAATGCAAAGCGTTTAAAATTTCCTCTAAAATGGGCACAAATTATAGAAGAGCTAGGTCCACAAATGCATCATTGTTCATCTTAATCTAAATTGTTACGTCGTTGTTTGCCCATTTCAACCGGTATGATCATTGGAACTAGTTTGCTATTTAAGTGATCACATATTTACAACTTTGACTAGTCATTTCGTCACATCCACAGGCTATACCCGGCAACGAATTAATTATTATTCACTAATGAGGCTACAATGGTCCAACGTGGCACACTTAAGCACAAACAAAAATATCTAAACTTTTCTCAATAAGTGCCGCATAGAGGGTGGAAAAACACCCGGGTATACTGGAGTAGATATATATATATATATATATATTTATGTATGTAGGTACGTATTGTTAAGAATTAGCCATTCCCTAATTCTATAAATCACCGAGAACAATAAATTGTAGAAGAAATATAAAACAAGAGACACTAAAATTTAATACAGATTTGTCTAAAATTGAGACTACTTCTTGTTTCTATCACTGTAAATTCTACTATGATGAAGATGATGAATATACATTACAAGAGATTTCTCACACTCAAATTATATTTTCCTCACTCTCACAACCTCTCTATGTGCTTTTCAGCCCTCACAATTGTCTTTCATACACAAAAAAAGAACCACCCCAGCTTTCCTATTTATAGGTTTTCCAACAAAAGGAAACAAAAAAACGGGAAATAACAATTAAACCAAACCACGTATCATTTATAACAGTTCACTCTCAATGCAAGACTTACGTACGATGAATAAGCAGACTATGAAAGAATCACACTCTCTGTACCTCTCAGCCTCTCTGTGTCCTGATAACCCTTAAATTGCCGCCCCAACATAAGTACCATTGCACAACTGAAAATACATGAATGAAAATACCTCAGACGGTTGTCCGCATACTAACTCTGTGCGTTAGAGCAATGATTAAGCTCTGCGCACACGAGGAGAAATCTTCATGATGTATGTAGAGCAATGTGTGGCGACACTTGCAATGGATTTGCTAATTCTGTAGTTGGATGTTATATAAATTATCTGCAATGTAGTCAGATAATGATTTGTACCACTGCCATAACCGTGCACGGACTAATGATTTTTGGTCCCCCGCAATTTGTATCTGCGGTCCCCCTCACACCAGAAAGACCACTCTAGCTCAATGACTGCCCCTTTTTAACCTTTATGGCTCATGACTTGTCAGTGTTGATAAAAAAATATTGGAAGTTTGTAGAATAAAACCTTTCTTTTCTTCATTATATTGGTAGGATCATCTTGCTCAAATGGATTTGATTTGTTTAAGCTCGAGAATAATGAATTAAGGACATCATTTTGCTATTTCAACCATAAATTACATTTCAAGACGATAAAAGAAAAGGAAAGAAAATTGCTTTGAACAAATCCCTGGTAATGTTCATATACAGGTTTCGAGGGAATTGAAATCCATGGCGCACATGGCTACCTCATCGACCAATTCTTGAAAGACGGGATTAATGATCGAACAGACGAGTACGGTGGATCCATCGACAACCGATGCAAATTCTTAATGCAAGTGGTTCAAGCAGTGGTTTCTGCCATTGGTGCTGACAGAGTCGGAGTTAGAATTTCACCAGCAATTGATCATCTTGATGCCATGGACTCCGACCCAGTTGGCCTAGGCTTGGCAGTGGTTGAGAGGCTTAACAAGCTCCAACTAAACAACGGATCACGGCTCACTTATCTCCACGTGACGCAGCCTCGGTACACAGCCTATGGTCAGACAGAATCAGGCAGGCCTGGCAGTGAAGAGGAAGAAGCTCACCTAATGAAGACACTGAGAAAGGCTTATCAAGGAACATTCATTTGCAGTGGCGGCTTTACTCGGGAGCTAGGAATGCAAGCTTTAGCAGACGGCGATGCGGATTTGGTATCGTATGGTCGTCTTTTCATCTCGAATCCTGATTTAGTACTGAGATTTAAGCGTAATGCCCCTTTGACTAAGTATAATAGGAAGACATTTTACACTCAGGATCCTGTTGTTGGGTACACCGACTACCCTTTTCTTAGCAAAGGGAATGGGATACAGGAATCACGTTCACGTCTTTGATTCGGATTATTTTCAAATTATGTGTTATGTGGAGCACTGGTAGTTATTGTATGTTTTGGAACTTGGTTTAAGTACCGATTTTTGATTTATGGTTTATAATGTAATGAATGAATAAATAAAAGCCTAGAGTAGAAAAAGGTCATCTGCTGTGAGGACTGCTTGAAGAATGAAAAGTTAGCACTATGAAATTATTATTGTTTTTTTAAGTACTCTAGTTCTATCTGAAATCTATCATTTAATTATTAAATTCGCCCTATAGGGTTATTGGCATCCCTATATACCAGCCTCTCATTCCTTCTAGCATCCAAATAATCAAAAAGTTTGGAGTTTGTTTGTTTATATTTGTAGTGTGAGAATTAAGGTTTTGTTTGACAGGTCGTTCTAACTATATAGTTGTAACTGTTACAGTATAAAACTCTCATCCGTTATAATTTAAAACAAAAGTAAGCTATGATATAAAGTTCTCACATGGTAAATAGATTCGTTCTAACTTTTGGTTCTATTGTGTTTTCAAACATACTTTAAGAAGTTATTTTTTATGAAATGTGGTCACAAGTTAATTAATTGCTAACCATCTTACTGGTAATGTTGTGACAACATTGGAGGTTAATTTCAAAGCCCTTGAAGACTAGGAGTTATCTTATTTTGTCCTTACAATTCAAAAGGTAACAAAACCTTTTTCAAATTTATTATAAGATGTAACTTTGGTACTTCTATCATTGAGACATTAATTTTTTGTTTTACTTGCTTACGAGTCACATAACTAATTGATAATGTAATTTTTTGCCAAGTTTAATCACCTTCGGACCAACTGACAAGTACGTGCGCACAATTAGAACAGTAAAAAATTAAATGCCTGAACGATGAAAATGCCATAAATGAAACATAGGATCAATTTGGGAGAAAGTAAAAAGTTTTGAGTTGTAAAGAACAAGGTGAGACTGCTATTTTTCGAAAACCAAATCTAAGATTAACCCAAATTCTTTTGGACTGGTGAATGCCATTCCATTGCTCCAACACAGGATGAACAGCTTTCATTCATATTAGGATAGAAAAGTCCGAAATTCTACTCCACGCCATCAGGTTTAAGATTCTCATCAAACATGGCGAAAATGAAGCCTTCCATAAAAGCTCCGGGACGTTTTGGTGTTCCTGCATTGGACGAGATATGATCCACAAAGTTCTTGTTGTACGTCGATGCGAGCGCCGGGGTTGTGTAGCGGCCGTTTCTGGCAGATGGCCAGCCACTCTCGGACACCATAATGTGCACTTTAGACACGCTTCTCTTTCCGTAGCCCAAATGAAAGCATCAACAATGTCATCGAAGAGGTTGTAGTAGCTCAAATTCCCGTCCTGCACCACCGGACTCCTCGCTGTAAACTGTGCGTAATCCAGTTGGACATCTTTCGGATCCAACGCGTAGGCGATGTAGGGATACACGTTGATCATGACTGGTGAACTTTGAGTTGATAAAAACCTGTTAGCAGGAAGCAAGTCTTGTCTTAATTACATGAGAGCCAAATATTTAAAAAATCATATAATCATGTCGCCGGGGTGATACTTGTGTCAATTTACTCCCCATTTTTTAAGAGATTAGGAGACAAGTACATGTAAAATCAATAATTAAAAAGGTATTTTAAAAGCTGTTTTGAAGGATTTTATATAATTTATGGGGTCAAATGAGTCTTTTAATTTCATGACATGTTGAATTAGGGTTAATAGTTTAGTGAAATTTATGAAAGGCTTAATTTCACAAATAGTTTGTGAAGTTTATCCTCAATCTAATTTTAGTTTTTAACGTTTCAAAAGTCCCACTTTAGTCTCTAATCTATTTTTTGTTTTAATTCTAATTCTTCTGTTAATTGGATGTTAAATATTTTACAAGAATTTTTAAAATGTCTCACTTTATTCCTAACATATTACTTTATTCACTTTGGTCCCTCTGCTACAACTAAGAGTTATGAGGAACTAAAATTTGAAAATCTAAAATAAAAAACTAAATATAATGATTTTGTTGCATGTAATTAAAAAAAACAACTTGTGATGACTTTTAATTTAAAAAAAGAGAAGTTGAATTTTTAATCCTAATATATAAGTATTAGATTAGGAATCAAAATGAAATAAAAAATAAATTATGGACCAAAAGTAATAGATTAAGAACGAAAATGGGACAATTTAAGTATATTTTATTAAATATTTAACACTAAGCTGACAAAAATACTAAAAATAAAACACAATAATAAATAAAGGATCAAAATAAAACTTTTTAAACACTGAGTATTAAAATGGGATTAAAAGTAAATCTTACAAACCGTTTTTAAGATTGACCCTTTATTAAATATCCTTTAAGTAATAATTTCTCTCCGAGAACCTCTGATGTCATTGACGGCCAGTCCGAGAATTGCACGGCTGACGGCAGATAAGATGACGCCAAGGCCGCGGCGGGAAGGACAGTTGTGACTTTCATACCAGCGGGATGATTTTCGTCCAGTTTAGCTCGCAGATACTTCATCACGGGCAAAACGCTACTCAGGTTACCAGGGATAACCAAGTTTATCTGCTGCGGCTCCGGTTTTGCGGTGTCCAGATAGAAAGTCAGAAGGAGAGTAGTGAATTTGAAAAATTAGTACTACTAACAATTCCATGCATGAAATATTTCTCATAATCAAATATTGATGTGTAAATGAGGAGTTTAGAAATATCTATCTTTGATCTATATATTGGTGTAATTGTTTTGCAATTTGTACGTGTGTGTATATGAATGTCTTGGTAGGAGCATGAACG
This sequence comes from Artocarpus hirsutus, assembly GCA_946598075.1. Lineage (NCBI taxonomy): Eukaryota > Viridiplantae > Streptophyta > Magnoliopsida > Rosales > Moraceae > Artocarpus > Artocarpus hirsutus. Next base: position 32,881 of record CAMOHE010045148.1, on the reverse strand, counting down.
TTGCGTGCATTTGTTATTTTTTTAGTTCAATCTGTCCATACCATTTATGTTATATATATATATATATGTATATATATGGAATATCAATAAGTGTCGAATATTCTTCCTTATAATTATAAGCAGAGTATTATACCATAAAGATAAAGTGCTGATTATCTACCAAAAAAAAGGTGCTGATTAAGGTATGTACAAGTAAATATTGTTTGCTTTTTATTCAGATATTCGTTTAATTATTTCTGTATTGAAATTAGTGTTACTCACATCAATTTATCATGGAATTTAAGCTAATAATTTCGTAGTAGGGAATGAAAGGGACAGATGAAAACTGAAGTTTCACATCTTTTTTTTTTTTTTTGTGTTTTGCACTATTGCTCTTAAACTTATAGCACATTGTTCACATTTATAATTTATTTCTTAAACTTATAATTTTAACAAGTCATGAATATTTTATTTATTTATTTATTTATTTATTATTATTATCATTATTTGTAAATGGGACGAATTTGGGGTGCTATGTTGCCACACAAGCTCCTCGGATCCCCATTAATGGGAGGCAAAGCCGGTCCAATTAGCGGCGGTGCCACCCCCTACTTACATGCCTAGTCTGAGCTAATTGAGTTTCATAGTAGAATACATGCTCATCACAAGTTGAGCTTGGACACTATGGACGTTAATTTTGGTAGATTGTTTTTAAGGTGTTTAAATAGTGAGTTGTAATTGAGAATTTGAATTGAAATTACTATAATACATGGGAGTTTTACATAGTTTGAGTTGAAACCGATGAGTTTCATTGGATTTTACAAAATACATGATTTTAGTGTCCATTAGCACTACTGATCAGCGATCATATATATGTCATGCATCTACAGAAATTACTGATGAAGCAAAAGCCTGATCAATAGTTACCCTTTTCTCACCTTTCCTTGCAAAGAACAATACGAATATATATCATCACAGTTCACCTTTTCCCTAAAGAGCAGTATGAATATATCGCTAGGTGTTTTTAACATTCATAGAACTATCTCTTGAGAAAATAGTAAGCATTAAAAAATTTTATTTTTGCATAAATATGGCCAAAACTTCCTTGATCATGACTATTTATTGATAAAATATTAAAATGTTAAAAAGTGTAGAGTCAAGTTGAACATCTTTTAGAATATGACCCCAAATAAAAGATTTCGCGGATCAGTCTTCCTTGTAAGGTCGCCATGGAGGACCTCCTTCTTGAGGGTCTAGGGGTAGAGTCTTTGACCCAAAATTTGACTACAAAGGTGAAAGAAAACGTGAAAAACACAACGAAAAATTGGTTTTTTGAACCCAGGTGTGTGTGCCTGCAGAAAAATACTTATGCAACTGCGAGGTAAGACAAAAGTTACATGCGGCGATGCCCTTGAAGTCTGGCGGCAGCACGCGGGGTAAAGCGAGTTGTAACACGAGGAGAAATCTCGCACAGCTGTACATGTTAGCGTATTGGAGTTCGTGTTTTATAATTTTTTGAGATTACTTATCTATTGTAAACCTAGAAATAGATATATTGTGTTCTTTTCTTTAAAGAGTGAAAACTCTTCTAGACAAAATTCTAGAGAAAGTGTGTGCAAGTTTTTTCTTATAAATTTTTTTATCATCAGAGTCAATTATTCTACAGCAGTTGAAACTGGATGTAGTTCTCACATTAAAAGTGAACCACTTTAAATTTTTTGTGTTTTTATTTATTTTTTATTTGTATATTTTCCATTTTTAGTATAATTAAGGCTTCTAATTCGTAAAAAAAAAAACATCAAATATTATTTCCCACTAATAATGAAGCACATATATTTTCTCTCATATCTAACTCTTGATCAACTCTTATTGACTCTATATGTACAAAAAAAAAAAAATGCAATTTCCAGTATCCTACACTAGAATACAGGATACACAGGGTTCATACTAGGATAAAACAGTACAAAATTCTGCTCCACGCCACTAGGTTTAAGATTCTCGTTAAACATGGCAAAAATAAACCCTTCTGTATAAGGGCCAGGTCGTTTTGGTGTCCTCTATTCGACAAGATATGGCTCATGAAATTCTTGACATACGTCGATGCGAGCTCCGTTGTCAGGAAGTCACCGTTACCAGCGGAGGGCCAGCCCCTCTCCGCCACCACAATGTCCACGTTAGACAACCCTTCTCTCTCCATTGCCCAAAAGAATGCATCAACAATGGCGTCAAACATGTTGTAGTAGCTCAAATTCTCGTCCTGGACGACAGAACTCGTTGCAGTAAATTGCGCGTAATCTAATCGGACATTCACCGGATCCGATGCGTAGGTGAAGTAGGGATACACGTTGATCACGAGTGGAGCTCCATGACTTGACAAGAACGTTATTTGAAAAGCAAAATTATGATGATAAATGTTACTTTGGTGAAGTTTAACTAAACAGACAAATTAATATTAAACATAATCAAATAACAAAATTTAGTAGTTAATGGGAGGATTTTGTGACATTTTTTTTCATGTTTTTAACCAATAAATATTCTAAATTCTAATAGTTATTGGTTTTCCATGGCATTTTCTTGGAACGAATAATATTGCAAATAAAAAAATATGACTATGTTTTTATAATTTTTTTTAAGGGACTATGTTTTTATAATTAGATATAAACCACGTTTTAAAGATTATATTCTCTTCACCTTTTAGTTCGTAATATATTTAGCAATTAATTTAGTTAATAAAAATATATATTTTTTTATCAATTATCAAATTTTAAGTTACAAAATATAGAATTTATTCAAACAACTAATTATTTTTATTAGTAAATGTGAGATTTATTAAAAATAGTCATTCTCCGTAAAAAAAAAATAAAAAATAAAACGACCATTTTTTAAATTCACTCCTCAAAAATCCGCTATTTCCCAAGTCTTCTTTCAAAATTAACATTTGAATATTAAATATCACAACAACTACCACCGGGAATTAATAACAACATTGCTCTGATATTGCCGAAATGGATTATCAAAATTTTGGTTTTAAAATTTGAATTTTACTTTCTTTTTTTTTTTAAATTTAGAAAACATAACCTAAATTTTTATTTTAAAATAAAATTAGGTGTAAATTTATCGTTAGGTTATGCCTATAATTATGTCGCTAATATTTCATGCTATGCTATAATAGATGTCAATTACAAAACTTTTCACATATATCATATGTGACCTGATAATACCACAAATCGTAGGCAGCCACATCGGGGAACCGCCCTGCAGAAGGTGGAAAAGACGACGGCAATGCAGTAGGGGGAAGGACTGTGGTAACTTCTATTCCAGCCAGATTCTTGAGATCAAGTATCGCTTCCCAAGTTCTCGGGGATAACCTCGTTCCCGACGGAAATGTTGGAGAATACGATGTCGTTGACGTAGGGCTCGATGTTGGCAGTGAACCAGGCGCCAACGGAGTCTCGATTGGCGGCAAGGCTTGCAAGGTCTTTGTTCCGGCTACCGACAGTGACGTCGATTCCACTACGCGCAGCGCTGGAAGCGCCGAGGGATTGGGGTTAAAGAGCCTTATTTTGCCAATGTTGTTGCGTTTGAACAGGTTGATCACTTCGGCCGCCGGAGGCAGATCATCGCCAAGCATTCCGTAGCAAACGCCGATATCGACGGACGCTTTGAATGAGTACTGCTATGGAAGAGAGAAGTAGAGCCTTGATCAGAAGCGGTACTACTGTTGCCATGGTCTTGTTATCTGTTATGTTATATGGATTTGTTACTTAGTAGTGCAGTATTATATTCCTTTTTAAGTCGACTATAATGTTAAGTTTATCCATTACAGATTTTCGTCAAATTTTATCTGTAACGATATAAGTGGTAGGAGACCTTCTTTACGTATAAATGATACACAGATATTGTGGAGTGCAAAACAGTCTTTCATTAAACAACGAACTTTTAATGACGACTTAAAAGGAAACGGCAATGCCATTCTAACTATATAAAAATATCCAAGGAGGCTATAAGAAAGGTAGCAAGTTAGAACATACTATCGAAAAAGCAGAATAAGCTAAAAATGCATAAAAAATGGTTTTAATGATGACACGTGGCAAAACCTTTTCCAAAAATTAAGTTGAGAATCAATGACCGAGGTTAGATTTGACATGTATTCCCGTACACAATCAAGCCAATAAATATGGGTGAGTGTCAGGAGAAATGTTGATATTTTCCTCAATTTGAATCGAGAATATTTTAGTAATTCAAATTTTATAAAAAAATGTAGTAATAAAATTTGTTTAGACCGTGACTTTCAAACAACATGTTAATTAGTTTCTTAACTAGGGCTTTGTTTTTCTGTTTTATGAATAAATCTGAGTTGTTTGCAGACTTAAGCATGAGAGTGTTCCTTGCAAGAGCCACAATTATTTCTTCAATTTTAAAGGTCCAGATAAAAGATAATTAAATGTTAATTGTAAAATAGTAGTTTTATTACTAGAAATCAATATGCGTATAATATGTTTTAATAAATCAATAAATAAAAACAAAGAAATTTAATAATTAGTAACTTTAAAAAAATGTCTTTTTTTTTTAATTTTGTACACAATCTCCTGACGAAAAAAGTTCTGTCGGAAAATTTTCACAAAGTACTTATGGCTTTTCTAAACGAAAAATTTCATCAGGAAAATTTGTTCTAGCAAGCATAATTTTGGTCCTTTCCTTGTGGTAGAATTTTGAAAATTCATAATTAAGGCAGTAAAGTTGACCTCATTTCATATACTTGAGTGTGTTTTTTTTTCTAAAGAATAAAATGTGAAATTATTTATGTCCCGTTTGATTTATTGGTTCGAATTGTGTTAGTTTGAACTTTTATAGTTTGAACAAAAAAATCTGAATCATGTAGTTTAAACAATAATTCAAACTAGTGTTTGGATGTGTAGTTAAAGTTTTAATTTGAACAGAATATCCAATCTGAATTTGAGTTTAGATGAGTATTGAAAACTCTAGTTTGAAGCATGAAAAAATTATTTAATTAAAGAATAAATATGAATATATATAAAAAAGTTATTTAATTAAGAATTATAAGAAATAATAGTGTTAAATTATAAATGCAAATATATATGAGTAAAATTACTGTTCAATATTAGTTCAAAATGTTAAAATAGAAAGGAGATTTAAACTCTAAGTAAGACAGTTCAGCTCATTCTCGTTTGGCCTGTAATACCTCCCTTCATTTGCTTGCCTCCTCCAACTCAGAATGCTTGGCCTCCTGTGCCAAGTCAATTTTTTAGGCTCGGCTTTGTCTGGGAAGTGAAGCTGCTACGATGAGTCACTTCTCTCCTTCTCTACTCTCTCTGACGGAGAAAGCTCGAAGCTTTGAATGGTGGTTGGGAGGTGGTAAGCCTCTTGACACTATTTGAAGGGTAAGGGACCAAAACAACGGTGGAAGAAGTAAAAATGCCAGTCTCTTTGATAGGAGTAAGCTCGGAATTAAGCTTCTTATTACCCGCAGGTGTCCCACTACCGTTAGCACCCTTTTTAGTACTCCTTGAGTTAATGTCTTATTGTTTTTGCGCATCAAGCTTAGGAATATGTTTATTTGCTAATATGATGGCCGGTCATTCTCCCACCTTTCTTGTTGATCATCCTTACCCGAATTTCAAAAAGACCCATTGATCGATTAAAAAGCAGAGAGTAGGGCGCCTTGGCAGCCATCCGTGGTGTTGGGGCACCTAAACGTTATTTTGGGGATTTTATTGATTCTAATTTTTTTTTAATTTACCCTAATTGCTCAAGGCCTATAAATAGGACCTTACTAGGGTTATTTAGAGGAGGCCTAATCCCCCATAACTGAGAACCAGGGGAAATACCAAGGTAAATTTTTTAATAGGTTTTTATTTTTGCTTTTAGGTTTAAGAAAATTCAAGGGGAAAATATTTTGAATATCAAGAAAAGAATATTAAAGATTGAAAAGTCAAAGCGTGGAGACTTGTGACACCTTAACATGGGTTTTCTTTCTAATTTTCTTATCTTTGTATTTTTGTTATTTGAGATGTTGAACCCTTGATTTGTGTTTTAATAGGGTTTTGAGGACACCAATTCTAGTTTAATTTAATTCTCCTTTATTTTTGCTTTTAAAGATTCATTTTCGAAGAGTCTATTGCTTTATGTTGAGTGTTTATTACTTTTGTTAATGTTTTTAATTGCCTAATCACCAATTAATTAATTAGGGGAGTCCTAATAGTTAGACTGACAAGACAGTTATAGGACTAGGTCCTTGTGATAGACATTGTGGGTTTTGTGGGACATAGACATTTAGCAACCTAACTTGCGTGAGCTTTTAGAGAACCATAGATCTTAATGAATTTTAATATATTTAAATTCACATAAAGATATAATGGGTTAACATAATAGATATTTTTGACATACTCGGTAGAGAGCGTTGAATAGGTTAGGGTTAATTACTCGTTCTTCAAATATTACAATAGGCGATATTAGTAAGAATAACGAGTTTAAATTAGATTAGTTTTAGTAAAATCGGATGCTCTAATTGTCATGCCATCAAATTAGGCTACATGACTTAACAAATAATACCAGAATTGGTGTTTAACATTTTTTTTTCATTTTTTTTTCCACGCTTCATATTTAGGTCCCTTTATTTTTGGGGAAATTCTTCCGATGGGCGCCATTGGTGAATTACTTATGGTTTGGGGTGGAAGAAAAATTAGAAAAAAAATCCTTTTGAAAGTAGAAGAAAACTTAAGAAAGTGTCCCATGATAAGAAGTCATCAATCTATAATTCTTGGAAGTCTTAATTCACTGGATCATAATCCTTTTTTTCCTTCTTCAATTGTAGATAAAACTGTCTCTAACCATTATTTTATTCATTTATTTATTTTTCTTTCGCTTGATTCGTTGAAGCTTCTTTTCATGCATACATGCTCAAATTTTACCTTCTATCAATTTATTAACAATGGGCGAATTGACGATTCATAGTGATAGAAATTATCCAAAGCTTATTTTTTCTCAATGGCTACTTACCAGGAAACATTTACTTGCATCCAAAAATTCAGATAAGTGGACAAAAGACTCACCAACTAAATAGTGGTCCTCTTTGGTCATTGTATACCAAGATTTTAGACATTTTCCTGAGATATTTTGAGAGATATTTTACCCTCGGTTTGTCACATTTCTCAACTGCTATATACATATAATTATGTGAAATTAACTTTTACAGGTTTTGCATTGTACATATTATCCTTTGGCGATACGGTTAGAACTAAAAATACTATTGAAAAGACGATTGAAACCACAAATTGTAGTTTGAGTTGAGGTTAATCTACAATGTTCCACATCATTATTTTACAGTTATTGCTGCTGAAATCACGTAATGGATAAATAATTAGTTGAGACCAATTACAGTTCAAACTCCATTTTAGATATCAAAATTATACAAGTAATCTGAGTCCAATAAAATCAAGTAAGTGCAACTTATTTCGTGGGATCTTTCGACAATCAAGGCTCATGAGTTATTAGTATTTGAGAAGAACAAAGACAAAAAATAACTCGAGAAAGATATTACTTTATCTTGGCCGGAAGACTTAGTAGCCTAGCAAATGGGGAATTCTTGACATCCACACAATTGCATGCCTAACCCTTGAGGTGGGACAGTTTAAAACGATTTGCAAATCATCAAAAACTTTTTGAGCTGTCATACGATGTCTTGTTGTGCCTCAAATCTAATTTTCCTTCATGTCATGTGATCAATGGTCCACCGATACAGCTCCTGATTTTCCAATTTAGTTTTGGACTCTCCTTTATGACTTATTCTTATTTTTGAATTACTCTTTTGGATGCCAATCTAGCTAGCTCTAATTAATTCAATTGCAAAAAGCAAAACTCAGTCATTTTCAGCTTAATTATAAGAATTTTGGTTGCGCTCTTTTATGTCCAAATTAAACCAACACACTTGTACGATTAATTTCTTGCATAATAAATTGAGAAAACATACTCACAATTTGTTTGGGATTAATTATATGGTTTGAACCTAAAGCACTATAATAATTTAAAATTTTATAGAAAAAAATACCGTATAAAAAGCAGTTGTTTGGTTCTAACTATGATATCATTACCAGTGTCATAAAATTTTCTCTTGCTTACTGAATTGTCCCAACCGGCAGTAATTTGAATTCACTACAGACAGTAAGAAGCCAACATGTTAAATATCTAAAACAATGCAACACAAAAATACAATACTCATTATCAAAAGAAAAATTTTTTTGGACCACGGTAAAAAGAGAATCTTCTTGTTGTTTTGCGAGAAAAAGACCTGCCTTCACATGCATCACATATTACATATTTAGAAAATCTAACGTATGCCATGGCTTCTTTATAACGTTTGCCCTACATGTGAATCTTGCATGGGCATATTCCCAAACATACAATAGTTTCACCAGCGTATAACCAAAGATATTTCACACCATACTCCTCTATATAACACTCCCAAATCTCTCACCAAAATTACCAACTTCGAAAGTTTTAGTTGAAAAAATATAAAAATAGTACTACTCATCATGAAGATGATCGTTCCCATTTTCTTTCTCTTATTCCTCCTTTTCTCCTCATCTCATGGAGCTGTCCAAGACTTCTGCGTCGCGGACTACTCGGCTCCCCAAGGCCCTGCAGGCTACTCCTGCAAGAGCCCCGCAAAGGTCACCGTGGACAACTTTGTCTACTCGGGACTAGGCGTTCCCGGCAACACCTCGAACCTCATAAAGGCCGCCATAACCACGGCATTCGACAACCAATTCCCCGGCGTGAACGGCCTAGGAATCTCCCTCGCTCGGGCGGACTTAGCCCCCGGCGGGGTCGTCCCTTTCCACACTCACCCCGGGGCCTCAGAGGTCATAATCGTCATCGAGGGATCGCTCTGCGCGGGGTTTGTGTCCTCGGCCAACAATGTCTACCTCAAGAGCCTTAACAAGGGGGACATAATGGTTTTCCCTCAAGGGCTTTTGCACTTCCAATTGAATGCAGGGAAGAGTAATGCTTTGTTTTTTGTCGCGTTTAGTAGCCCTAACCCGGGCCTCCAACTTTTGGACTACGCTTTGTTTGCAAACAATTTGCCGACCGAGTTGGTGGCTGCCGCTTCTTTCCTTTCCACTGCTGAGATCAAGAGGCTCAAGGCTGTTCTTGGTGGTACTGGTTAATTATATATTGAGTAGGGTCTTTATAGAGGTAATGATGTTTGTTTGTTTGGTTTGGTTTTCTTGTTGTGGTGGTTGAGAACTGCTTGTAAGTGTAGGATTAATCTTAATGATGTCTAGTGCTTTGTAATAAGAGAGTCATGTTGACCAGGAAGAACTGTTTCGTTTTGTACGCGTCACTAGCTAATTGCTATTATTATTTTGTTGTTGCATGCTTTGGTTTTCTTCTCAAGTGAAGTCTTTTGGTATTGCCAAAAACATGAACAAAACTTGAGGCACGTGCTTTTCACTTTTGGTTTGCAGTAATTTATATGCGCTTTGTTAATTTCTCTTGTGTACATTTTTTAGGGTTATTTTTGCTTTTGGCCTCGAACACTATAATTTTCTTATCTTGTTTTGGCCTCAAACTTCGAAACATTACAAAATGTGCTTTAATTAGTTATCTTTTTGTCTCATGTTTGGCCTTTTAGTCAAAATTCGCTCAATAATCCAAATGGAATCAACCGTGCGACACTCACACATTCTTAGTTAACGAGGGTGTTTAAATAAATGTCACCAGATTAGAAGGGTGTTTGGCAAAAATGATTTAAACCACTTTCTCAGTTATAAAGAGTGTAAAACCCTTACATGTTATAGTAAAAGAAAAAAACTACAATGTAAAGTTCTCACATGCTAAAAGAAAAACAGTTCTAACCATCTTATCAAACGTCTTATAAGTTTATAAATTGAAACAAATAGGGGAAAAAAGATAAAAAAAAATGCATGTTTTTTTTTTTTGTACAAGCTTGATGGCTAACAAGAATGTGAGGGTTAAATGGGTGGTTGAAAGAGCAGCTCAAACCAATGGCTTGAGCTGTGAATAGTATAAAGATCTCATATGTTGCAGTAAAAAGCTACAGTATAGACTCTCACGTATTACAGTTTTAAATTTAAACTGATGGTTTAAACTACTCTTTCAAATACCTTATAGAATTATTCAAACTTACCTGTGAGGTGTGATTTATCTAAAATCTTCACACACTTGAGTAGCCCCCATACCCATAGTACGAATCTTATATATGCTTGTACCGGATCAGGGACATTCTGTGTTCAAATTTGGTACTCGCTAACCACTTTTGATGGTCCAAACTTCGATGTTCTTCTGCCCAAAGAATCAACGAGTTGTGAGTCCGTTATTAATCGGTTCTTATCGGGTATACTGCGCTGTTGTACGCTCAATTATTCGTTTATTATATAATATGTTTTGAATTTTTAATTTTAACAACGTAAACTTCGGCATTATTAACAAATAAAGTTTAATGGCTATTTTTTTTTCTATTTAATACTTTTTTTACGTGTTAGAGTCTCAATTTTTTGCTTAAAAAGATAGGTTCAATTTTTTAAAAAATTTATGTGTGAATCTCGTGACTTAAATAATCCATCTCTTTAACACCCGTTTGTTATTAAACTTTAATTGCCAATAATTTTTAATTTAGTGTGATTTTATCAAAATTAAAAATTCATCATATATTATGAAAAAAAACTAATAGTTTAAGGTATAACCATTTGACTCCTTTAATGGGGTCCAAACATCTGAGTCGGCGCTTCAAGAATCAGTGAATAGATAAGCAAACCAAATCTTGAAGTAAAATCTACTGTACTTTAACTTTCACCGTATTACTACTGTACTATTAACAGAATTGCCAATGTTTTCACCTTCATGATGGAGATTTCAAAATGAAGTACGCTCAGCATCCTATCAGATTACGGATCATGTAAAGATTCTTTTACATCATGTGCACACAAGATCCCTTGAAGAAGCAATGAAAAAAAACCAAAAAAACAAAAAAAAACAAAATGCCACAAAATCATATCATTGAAAATGGATACTCGTGAACATATTATATTACAAATGTGTGGACAGTTCATAATATTGTTTTACTAGTAATTTATGCAGGAACAATGTCCATCATCAAAATGATGGTAGCGTTTTCGATCCCGAACAGAAATTTTTCTTTTCAAAACTTTCGAAACAAGCTTCAAAGCACAATGGCAATTATTGCAGATCCTCGTATTCTTCACTATCCGTATAAATGATCTAGGCTTGGTGGACAAGAACCCTGGCAATTATTGCAGATCCTCGTATTCTTCACTATTCGTGTCAATGATCTAGGCTTGGTGGACAAGAACCCAAAACCAAGGCTAATAGAGTGTTTGGGAATTGTGATTAGAACCAAAACTTTTGAACTGAAAACTGTAGTATATAAGAGCTTTATATTGTAACACGTTTTTTATAATTACCATAACATATAAATACTTTATACTGTAACAACTAAAAGTTCTTTGTCAAACACCCTTTTAGATTCTCACTATGATATCTGACCAGCGTTTCTTTCTCCTCCTCATCTATGTCAAACACATCCCCTTTAGTCTCCGCTTTGTAGCCAAATTTCCTCATGTCCTTGACAATTTCATACCACATGTGGTAGATCTCCTTTGTTTTCTCATGGGATCTATCTCCAGCCAAAAACTCATGAACAAAGCCATCAACTTCTGTTAAACTATACCCTGGAACCCATTTTACTTTTCTTTTTCTCATAGTTTTTAATTTCCAGACTACTTCTTCAGGATTCCCAACTCTCCGTCCATTTTAGCGTTGCCATGAACCCTGCAAGCACCAAGGAGAGCTCCCCATATAGCACTGTCCGGTTTATGATCCTTTTTTCATTAGTTTGTTCTAACTAACTTTTTAAAACAGTATAAAATGCTATAATAAAAGCAAAAAAGTTGCTATTGTATAAAACTGTTACATGTTACAGTATTTACAATTCTAATCACCATACCAAATACCTTATTTATTGGCATTGAAGCAACAAAACACTCTGCCTCTTTAAGCATATGATAGATTTGACCGAAGTGATGTTTGAACCTCTTTTTTTTTTTTTTAACTCACGCTCCAAATTTAGGTCCCTTTATTTTTGGAGCGAAAATTCTATCCAATGGCCGCCATTGGTTAATTACTAATGGTTTAAGGTGGAAAAAAAATTGAGAAAAAAAAATACCCTTTTGAAAGTAGAAGAAAAGAAAATGATCATGATATGAAGTCATCAATCTATACTTCTTGGAATTCTCGATTCATAGATCATTATTTTATTTATTTACTTACTTGTAGACAAAACTGTTTATGACCATTATTTTATTTAATTACTTATTTATTTATTTTGGCTTGATTGCTTGAAGCTTCTTTCATGCATATGAGCTCAAATTTCACGTTCTATCAAGTTTTGTAACGGACCATTTGGCTATACATAATGATGGAAGAATCCAAAAGCTAATTTTTCTCAATGACTACATACCAAGACACCAGTGTCAACTTTCTTTTTCTCCACCTATATGATATATACATGTATATAAGCTATATACTTAAATATTATTAAAATTTGTACAAAGCTGCTTAAAAAATTGAATATATATAATCTTATACTGTCGCGCCCCGAAATACGAGTGGTGACGTGGTGAATTAATTAAGTTAATTAAAGCAGATTTTTTATTCAAATTACCAATTAAATGTTCTAGGGTATTTTGAAAAACGTGACAATTTGAAAAACTTCTTAAAAACAATTATCGTTATTTTGAAACAATTAATCATGAAATAAAATATTAAAGACAGATAATCATGAGCCGAACCCACATTAAAGCGCACACACGGTATCGACAATAAAATATTACAATCATAGTCCAATATGAAAGATAAATTTAAATAGTACATGCCTTGATTAAAATAAAGAAATAACCTAAGCATTATTCCTACGACTCACTTGTAGCCCAGTAGTCTCCTTGTCGGTCCTAAGCTGCAATTCATCTAGAGGAAAGGTTTTAAAACAAATAAAGAAATGTGAGCAGAAGGCTCAATAGGACTAAATTTTGAAAACACAATTTAAATATAAAATTTATCATTCGTGAAAAATATCTAGAAATCAAAAATAAATAAATAAATAAATAAATAAATTCATCTAAATTATTCTTACTGAAATCAGTTTGTCCAAAAATAATCTTATTGTCCTTCTTGGACAAACCATAAGTATCACTACCGTAGTGGCCCAGCTGGGTTTCAGGACCTGCCTCTAAGGTCGAACTCTACACGACCTGATCTCTGATTATGGCATCATGCCCTTATGTGTATTTATTATTATTTAAATCCCATGTTACCGAGTATTCTTAATTACATTCATTATTCGATTCATTATAATCATTTGATTCTTGACGAATAATGAAAATTGTTAAGAAGTTTATCTAAACCGTTCCTTGAAATCTGTTTTAAAATAAATTATTTTGTAGGAAATCACTTTGAAGGAAATCATTTCAAGAGGGATCATTTTGAAAGAAATCATTGTGTGGCCAAAAGGCCCTTTTTGAAGACATTTAAAACATTTTGTCAATTATTGAAAACATTTTGAAAGAATCCTTTAAGGCCAAAATCATTAAAAACCTAGCAACTAAGAAAATGGTAGAAGCCCTACCTCGATATCCTGCATCGTGACTCAGCACTGCAGTCTCGACCTGCTGTACGTTAGCTCTACGGAACCACGAACAACCTTAAATATAAACTAAGTTTATTAGTATCTAGCTTAAGATATGTTACACTATTTAGCTATCTCATGGTGTCTTAGTATATCATTTATGTCCGTAAAATCATACTATAAAGTTTAAATTCTCAATCTGGGTTTAAAATAGTGAAACGAGTGTAAAATATCCATTTTTCCTACGACCGGTCGGCCTACCAAATTCCCTAGTCTAGCCTGCCAAACTACACAGTTCGGCCTACCAGCTAGGCAGGACCGGCCTACTGAACTTTCTTAGGTATGAGTCCGGCCCACCAGACTCATAAATCTGGCCTGTCGAACTAGAAAAATCTCTTCGGTCTCCTGAGCTCAAATCTTTATTTTAAACCTGTTTTCTCAATTCTCAGGCATAAAAAAATTCATATATGATAGAAAAACATACAAAAACACTTTTAACACATTTAAACAAAATTTACATAAAGATTTTTGAAGAAATCCAAAAATGAGAAAAATAAAGAAAAATAAAAAAACTTGATTTAAATCCGTTTTTCATCAAACCAAACCTAGATTCTAGATGTCATGAGTTCTACTAACTTAGGTTTAAGGTTTTTTAAGCTCATAAAACTTGATTCGCAACGTTTCAAAGAAATTTAGAAAATTCTGAGCGAAATTTAAAAATTCTAAAATAAAAGGATTTACCTATAATTGAAGCTTTAAAACGAGTTTGTGGAAGGTTAATCACGTTCCTTGACCTCCAATCCAGCTAAGAATCAAAGCTTGGATTCAAAAATTTTTGAATCAAAGAGAAAGGGAGAGAGGGAAAGAAACGCAGAGAGAGAGAGAGAGTATGCTGAGAGAGAGTGAGAGAAAGGGAGAGAGAGAGAGAGGTTTAAATAGAAAAAATTGTGGTTTTACAGAGTGAAAATCATGTTTCAACACATGGTTTTCCAAAAGGGGCATATTAGATATTTGACAAATTATTTCGTTTCGAAAATTCAAAATAACAAATAAAAATAATATGGAATGATTAAAAATAATTAAAAGTAATACTAATTAAGGAATATTACGAAATGGTTAAATTAAGTTCAAACTTACATTATGGCATACTAATTTATTATTTTCACCCTAATTACACTGAATTAAAAATTGAGGTGTTGCATATACATTATAAAATATTAATAAAAATTCTAACTCCGTCACTGCAGTAAACATTATTTGCATCCAAAAAGTCAGGTATGTGGACAGAAAGACTCACCAAGTAGTGGTCCTCCATAGGCATTTTAGCCAACATTTAGATATTTTCCTGAAGGATATTTGATAGATATTTTGCGGTTTGTCACATTTCTTAGCTGCTATATCTATAATTGTTTGAAATTAATGGAGGATTTTACAGGAGTGGACTTATAAGAAACTTTTAATTAATCTGCAATGCTCTACGTTGTTTTACAGTACTTATATATTGCTACTGAAATCACATAATGGAAGAGTTAGTTCATACTAGAACAATTTATACAATGATTGATAAAATCAGATTTAAATTACCTTGTCTAATTTTTGGTGTCTCAATTAGAGATAACTAATCATTATGCCACGTCATTATGATGAACTCAACATCAAAGCATGAAAAAGTCAGTTAAAAAAGCTTTTTGAAATCTTTAAATAATGAGGTATATTATAATTAGTTAAATATTATTTTGGACACTAAAATTAGATAAATGATACGAGTCCAATAAAATCAGGTAATTGCAACTTATTTCATGTGGTCTTTCGATAATTTAGGTTGCATTATTAGTATCTCAGAGGAACAAAACAAAAAATTACTTTAAAAACACAGTAGTTCTTTTACCTTTGCTGGAAGACTTGCATCCCGTTTAGTACAAGGTTTAAGTTGTTTTGAAACTATGCACCTAAAAAACATGTGTTTAGTATGCGGAATAAAAAAATAGTTCAAAAGGAGGATAATTGTTTAAAACGGACCAAATTGTCAATTTGAGAACTTGACCCCCTTAAATTCTTAATTTTTGAATTATTCTTTATAGTAAAAACCCTTTGAATTCTCATTTTTATTTGTAAACTATAATTTTTCAAGCACCAATACTCTGATGTGATATTTTATTCGTATTTTAGATGAAAATAATAACCAAAGCCAACATGTTAAATATAACTAGACCACTAATAACATTCCTGCTGTGAATAATCTTTGGGCTAGATCCAAAGATTGATTAGAGACTACAGATACAGTGCCAACATGGAGGTCGAGGCTACGAATGGGGCATGACTTGTCAATCCCCTTAGTCTGGCGAGATCATGCTAGACAGCACGAAGGCGAGACAATGAAATGACTAGATTTAACGCAAGGTCGCATTTAAATTTAAATTTAAAAATCAGCATATATCTTCATTTTGAAGATCATGCAAATCATGAAGATAAGGTAAACAAAGCGATCTTAAATAGAAAAGTGATATTTCCTGATTTTATCAATTAATTTATTGTAACTATTTGAATTAATTTTAAAGAGCTATAAATAGGGGAATAATCCCACAAATTGGCCCTAAAGTCTAATATTGAGCACGGAGTTTGTAATTTCCTAGAATATATTGAAACACTTTTTCCTCGTCAAAGTAGACATAAGTCTTAAATAATGAACCCCTGTAATTTTTTTTTTGTTATTTTTTTATTATTTTAAGTATTTATTTTACATGTATTTATAGAACACCGAGGTGAGAATTATTTATTGAGAGTTTAGTTAATGATTTTCACCCTCAACAATTCTACCAAAGAAACAAGGGAAAACATCATTGTCAAATTAGGCTTAGATTTGATGCTATTTTAGATTAATGCATGACTAGTTCATATAGTTATACATAGCTTGATAAAAATATCTCCAATCAAGATGCACATGTTTATCCTTTTGGGTTTTTTATCTCTCATATTACATGTTAATATCAGAGTCTTAATCCAAGCTCATTGTCAGTTTTTGGAACCTTGCATGACGACCAAGCAAACCGCACACTAATAATTTTCTGGGTTCTACCATAGTCCTGTCGATCTTGATGTTATTGTCGCGGCTTGAAGCATATATATATATATATATATATATATATATATAGTTTGTAATGTTATATATGCATGACTCATGATAGCGATTAAATATATATAAATTCATAGCAAATAGTCCATCTTTAACGAAGTAAATAGCATATATTCATATTTCGAGTAATAATAGTCCTTTGACATAAGATTATTTAAGAATAAAAATTGAGTTTATTAACTATAAGTTAAGTAAATATATATTTTTTGAAAACTTGGATAGAGTTTAAACTCTACACCTTATAATAAAATCAAATGTTAGACTATATAACGTACCATAGTTAGGTAAATATTATGTAAATAAAAAATTAACCAATATTGAGTGAATGTTGATAAATAATATCTTTAATTTGGGGCAACATTTGAGTCCATCTAGCAAAACTTGGATTTATTATAAAATTTGGTCATAAATAAATTCAAGTAAATAATGCAGGATATATCAAATTTACTTTTGAAGAAAACCCGATAAATCCAAAATTTATCAAATTTTGACGCGGTTAAATTCAGATAAATTCTAAGATTTATTAAATTTGATTGTCCTGAGGTATATTTACCAAAAATCTGACCATTTACTAAACAAAAAAAAAAATCTAGCATTTATTTTTGTTCCCAAAAAGTCCATTTACGTCCTTTCCCCCCTTTTAAGCCTCTAGCTGACCAAGCCCATGGCACGAATGGATTAATATTGCATGGATTAAATCTTCACTTATTCTAGTATCAGAAAAAGAAAACTTCATTCATAAAATACATAAGTAGATACACGTTGAACTGTTTTACTATTTTAATCATTGATCAATGCCTGCTTTATAATTTCACGCCCCCTCTAACAGCTAGTAGAATGTTGACAAGGACATAATTTGTCTCCATACAATACTTGGCTATGTTTACCCGTCATTTGTTATTATATTAAAAAAAAAGCAAAATCAAAATTTGTTGTTTTATTTTTTTATCTTATTGACTGTTCTATTAATTAAATTTGACATGTAAGTGAATTATTTAATTATTTTTTAATATTTAGGCCTTATTTATATGTTTAGGTTGTTAAGTTTAAATAATATATCGAATAAATAATAAAAAAACAATATAGACGAAAAAATGACACAGTAAATCTGGACTATGAAAATGCTTTGTATGTTCTTTCTTGTATTCTTTATTATTATTAATGGACGTAGGAATTACTAAGCTCACACAACAATAATAAAAACAGACAAACAAGAGATGTGTTAAATGCTATCTCACCATACAAAAATAAATAATAATTTATTTATATGTACAATTTTGCTTTCTCACCATACAATGTGTTAAATGCTTTCACACCAAACTGTTCGTTTTTTTTTTTTTTTTTTTTTTTTGTCGCTGGAACACCAAATAGTACATTAAAAATCCAATTAATGGGTCGATCACAAAGAATTCCAAGATCAATTTGGTACTGACAAATAAAAAAAACTTCCTTACATAAAAAACAAAGCGTGTGGTTTGGTCTTCAAGTGGGAACAAAACTGCCTTTAATTTTATCATTTAAAAATTTTGTCAGCTATTTCGATTGAAATGTTTCCATATATATATATATATACATATATATATTAGTTTTCAAAACGTCAGAATACGAGTTTAACTAGGACACAATAATGCGGGACATGCTAGTTTAAGAGTTGACAAAACTTTAATTTGTTAAAATATAATTTCGGAGCCGTGTTTTGTTGATATTAAATCATTGCAGATTTTACAATCATTTGACACCTACGTAGAATCAAACTAATTAAGTGTTACAATGTCGCCACATTCATTAACGTGTTGGCGTACATTGATTGCCTTGCATTTAGCAAATATATATAAATAAGAAAAACGCGACACGTAGTTAATAATGTTGGCTTATCCTATGAAGAAAAGGACTAGTGCCAACAACTTATCTAGTCATGAATGGATATATTTATAGTATTTTGGCTAGCTTTACCACACGGGTGTTCATCCTCATCTATAGGTATCTTTTTTTTAAATATTTTTTTACCAAAAAAAAATTCAATAGTGTCTTTACGTCACTAGACTAACGTGGTACTCTTGGCATCATATGTCAAGGTTTAATAGAGTCTATCAGTTTATGCCATATTATAGATTTCTTGTGCGCTATGTGAGACTTGAATCTGTGACTTATTAGTAGATGAAGTTCCAAAATAAAACCTATATACCACCATATCACCCCATTTGTGATTATTTTCAAATCATTAACTTTAATCAAAATCACTTTTTTAAAAAATCTAATGGTTTAAAAATAGATATTTATCAATAAGTTATTTTTTTAGCATATATTGAAAAAATTGCCTTACGAGATTAAACTAAAAAATTTGTTAGGAATAAAAAATAGAAAAAAAAGGGAATAAAAAAGTCAATTTAATCTAAAAAGGAGACGTTGTCAAACCAAATTAATATACAAAGGCACGTGTTATGGAGTAGGCGTTACGTGATTGCATGACCTTAGGCAGGCTTAAGTCTAAATCTGTGTCTTATTTTTCTATCTTTGTTGTTCTCTCATTATTTATATGCCATTGCGTTTAAACTAAACAATTCAAAATCTCACTTTAGTCTCTAATCTATTTCTTTTTGTACGCGTCACTAGCTAGCTATTATTATTTTGTTGTTGCATGCTTTGGTTTTCTTCTCAAGTGAAGTCTTTTGGTAATGCCAAAAACATGAACAAAACTTGAGGCAAGTGTTTTTCACTTTTGAGTTTGCAGTAATTTATATGCACTTTGTTAATTTCTCTTGTGTACATTGTTTAGGTTTATTTTTGCTTTTGGTGTCGAACACTATAATTTTCTTATCTTGTTTTGGCCCCCAAACTTTAAAATATTACAAAATGCAGTTTAATTAGTTATCTTTTTGTCTTATGCCCAAATGGAATCAACCGTGCGACACTCACACAATGTTAGTTAATGAACGGTGTTTAAATAAATCTCACCAAATTAAGTTTATAAATTGAAACAAATAGGGAAAAAAAGAGAAAAAAAAACAAAGTATGTTCTTTTTGACAAGCTTGATGGCTAATAAGAATGTGAGGGTTAAATGGGTGTTTGAAAGAGTTGGTTTGAATTGTGAACAATATAAAGCTCTCATATGTTACAGTAGAAAGTTATAGTGTAAACTCTCATATGTTACAGTTTTTAAACTCAAACTGATGGTTTAAACTACTCTTCTAAACACCCTATAAAATTATTCAAACTTATCCTTGAGATGTGATTTATCTCAAATCTTTACACACTTGAGTAGCCCCCATAGTACGAATCTGATGTATGCTTGTACCGGAACAGGGACATTCTGTGTTCAATTTTAGTCCTCACCAACCATTTTTGATGGTCTAAACTTCAATGTTCCCGCCCAAGGAATCAACGAGCTGTGAGTCCGTTATCGGTTCTGATGGAGTATATTGCACTGATGTGCCTTGAATTATTCGTTTATTATATAATACATTCTATAATTTTAACTTTAACAAAATACATCATAAATTTTAATATTATTAACAATTAAGTAGTTATTTTTATTTTTCATTTAGTATCTTTTTTTTTTTCACGTGTCGAGCTTCAATTTTTTTTGGCTTAAAATGACAACTTTTATCTTTTAAAAAACTTATGTGCGAGTCATGACCCAAATAATCCATCCTTTTAATGCCCGTTAGCTATTAGACTTTAATTGCTAATAATTTTCAAGTTAGTATGCGTTTCATCAAAATTAAAAGTTCACCGTATATTATGAAGAAAAAAAAAAAAAACCGACTAGTTTTAATGTAACCAATTTATTCTTTTTTATGTGGTCCAAACTTCTAAGTCGGCGCTTCCAGAATCAGTTAATAGATAAGCAAACCAAATCTTGAAGTAAAATCTACTGTACTTTTATTAACAGATCTGCTAATGTTTTCAACTTCATGATGGAGATTTCAAAAGGAAGTACGCTCAGTAATCTATCAGATTACGGATCATATAAATATTCTTTTACATCCTGTGCATACAATATCCCTTGAACAAGGAATTCAAAAAAAAAAACAAACAAACAAACAAACAAAATGCCACAAAATTATATCATTGAAAATGGATAGTTGTGAACATATTATAGAAAAAATGTGTGGAAACTTATTAATCTGGTTAGGTTAAAAAAAAAGGTATACTGCTTGGTTATGCATGTGCAATCCCAAGCTGAAGAGGCATAAAAGCAAGGCTAAAGAGCATTAGAGCAACTAGGTCCGGGCTCTGGCTTCTGAGAAAGATTTGATGGTTGTGCTTTAAACAGGAGAGGCCAAGATCCTACCTCAAAAAGGGCTTCATAATAGAGTTTTACTAGTAATTTATGCAAAAAAACAATGTCCATCATCAAAATGATGGTAGCATTGTCGATCCCCAACAGAAATTTTTCTTTTCAAAACTTTCGAAACAAGCTAAAAAGCAGAATGGCAATTATAGCAGATCCTTGTATTTTTCACTATCCGTATCAATGATGAAAGCCAAGGCTAGCAGGATGTTTGAAAAATGTGGTAGAATCAAAACTTTTGAACTAAAAACTATAGCATGTGAGAGCGTTATATTGTAGCACATTCTTTCTTAACTGTAACATGTGAGAGCTTTACATTGTAACAACCAAAAGTTTTGATTAAAACTGATTTTTTCAAACACCCTTTGGTTTATCACTATGATATCTGACTAGAGTTTCTTTCTCCTCCTCCTCTATGTCAAACACAACACCTTTAGTCTCCACGTTGTAGCCAAATTTCTTTATGTCCTTGACAATTTGATCCCACATGTGGTAGATCTCCTTTGTTTTCTCATGGGACCTATCTCCAGCCAAAAATCTCATGAACAAAACCATCAACTTCTTTTTCTATACCCTGGAACCCACTTTTCTTTTTCTCATACTTTTTTTTCCTGACTTCTTCAGCTTTCATGGAATTGGCAAAGATATTGGACAGTAAGATATAACGTCCATCATGGTTTTGGTCAGAATGTTTCAAGAGATTCTCAACTCTCCGGCCCATTTCGGCGTTGCCATGAACCCTACAAGCACCAAGGAGAGCTCCCCATATAGCACTGTCCGGTTTATGATCTGTTTAGCACTAGTTAGTTCTAATCAATTTTTCAGTTAAAAACAGTGTAAAGTACTATAATAAAAGCAAAAAAGTTACTACAATGTAAGGTTCTCTTATGTTATAATGTTTATACTTCTACATACTATACCAAACACCTTATTAATTGAAGCAACAAAACGCTCTGCCTCGTCAAGTATATGACAGACTTGAAAGAAGTGATGTTTAAATTTATTTTTTTTTTTACTCACGCTCCAAATTTAGGTCCCTTTATTTTTGAAGCGAAAATTCTATCCGATGGCCACCATTAGTTAATAACTCATGGTTTGGGGTGGAAAAAAAATTGAGAAAAAAAAAAACCCTTTTGAAAGTAGAAGAAAAAGAGAATGACCATGATATGAAGTCATCAATCTATACTTCTTGGAATGCTTGATTCATAGATCATGATTCCCTTCTTTTTTTCCTTTTCTTTTCTCTTACTTGTAGACAAAACTGTTTATGACCATTATTTTATTTATTTACTTATTTATTTATTTTGGCTTGATTGGTTGAAGCTTCTTTCATGCACATGAGCTCAAATTTCACGTTCCATCAAGTATTGTAACGGACCAATTGGCTATACATAATGATTGAAGAATCCAAAAGCTAGTTTTTCTCAATGACGACATGCCAGGAAACCAGTGTCGGAGGTAAAGAGCCCCTTCTCAACTTTCTTTTCTCCACCTGCGTGATATATGAATGTATACAAGCTATATGCTTAAATATTACTAAAATTTATACAAAACGCTCTTAAAAAAGTTAAATATATAAAAACTTATACATTATAAGATATTAATCTGTCATATAAAAAATCCTAACTCCGTCACGTAGGAAACATTATTTGCATCCAAAGAGTCAGGTATGTGGACAAAAAGACTCACCAAGTAGTGGTCCTCTAGGCGTTGTAACCAAGATTTAGATATTTTCCTGAAAGATATTTGATAGATATTTTGCGGTTTGTCACATTTCTTAGCTACTATATCTATAATTGTTTGAAATTAATGGAGGATTTTACAGGAGTGGACTTATAAGAAACTTTTAATTAATCTGCAATGCTCTACGTTATTTTACAGTACCTACATATTGCTAATGAAATCACATAATGGAAGAGTTAGTTCATACTAGAACGATTTATACATTGATTGATAGAATCGGATTCAAATTACATCATGTCTAGTTTTTGGTTTCTCAATTTTATGCCACCTCGTTACGATGAACTCAACAGCAAATCGTGAAAAAGTCAATTAAAAAAAGCTTTTTGAAATCTTTAAATAATGAGATATAATATAATTGGTTAAATATCATTTTGGAGAGAGTCCAATAAAATCAGGTAATTGCAACATATTTCATGGGGTCTTTCTATAATTAAGGTTGCATTATTAGTATCTCAGAGTAACAAAACAAAAAATTGCTTTAGAAACACATTAGTACTTTTACCTTTGCCGGAAGACTTGCATCCTGTAAGGGTTAAGTTGTTTTGAACCTATGCACCTACAAAAACATGCATTTAGTATGCAGAATAAAAAATGGTTCATAACAATGAGAATTATTTGAAACGGATCAAATTGTCACTTTGAGAACTTGACTCCTTTTAAATTCTAATGTTTTGAATTATTCTCTATGGTAAAAACTCTTTGAATTCTCATTTTTATTTATAAACTATACTTTTCCAAATATCAATACTCTGATTTGATGTTTTATTTTCATTTTAGATTAAAATAATAACCAAAGCCAACATGTTAAATATAACTAGACCACTAATAACACTCCTGCTGTGAGCAATCTGAAATACTCGTTATTTTAACGGGTATGATTTTTATAAAAATCATATAAATAAATTGTCACTTTAGAATTTCTTACCAAGTCTCCGTAAGAAATATTCAAAATTTACCTATCACCCACCTCTACCAACCTTGTCCTCCCTACATTAATGCTCAATTAAGTAACCTCATTCTCATTTGGCTAAAGGTCTTCGAAGGAGACATAGAATTAATTCACCTCAACTACCAGAAGACATTGATATATTTTCTCAACCACCTTTTTAATGCTTCCTTCATCTTCTT